>QLSR01001495.1:2606950-2622233 GCA_031780015.1 Citrullus colocynthis
TTTTTTTTTTTTTTTTTTTTTTTTTTTTTTTGCTGAATTGATTGGATTACTTGCAATTTTATTTGCTTGTGTAATGGGTTAAGGCAAAGATAACTAAAACGGTTAATTGTTTATAATTTCAACATGTCTTTCTCAATCGTCACACTGCTTAAAAATGAAAAACTAACTGGTGAAAACTACGCAACATGGAAATCTAACCTGAATACGATTCTGGTTATAGCTGATCTATGGTTTGTAGAAGTATCCTACTATCCCCGCTCCCAATCTATTAGGGATGCACATGACCGTTGGACAAAGGCCAATGACAAGGTCCGAGCCTATATCTTGGCGAGTTTATCTGACGTACTCAACAAGAAACATGAGGCCATGATGAATGCATGATAGATCATGGAGTCCCTCCAAGAAATGTTTGGACAACCGTCCTCCCAGATTTGGCACGAGGCCCTCAAGTACGTTTATAATGCACGTATGAAAGAAGGTCAATCGATGAGAGAATATGTTCTTGACTTGATGGTCCAATTCAATGTTGCTGAAATGAACGGCACGGTCAACGAGCAGAGTCAGGTGCAGTAATGCGATTATGAATAAAATCATGTACACCATTGCACCCCTCTTGAATGAGTTACTGACTTATTAGTCTCTTATGAAAAATAAGAGATTGATTGATGGAGAGGCAAATGTTGCCCATTTCAAGAAGTTTCACAAGGGTTCATCCTCTGAAACTAAGTCTGTTCCCTCATCTTCTGGTTCTAAGAAGATCCAGAAAAAGAAAGGAGAAAAGGGGAAAGCTCCCGCTAGTGGGAAAAACAAAGGTTAGGCAAAGGTGGCCGACAAGGACAAGTGCTTTCACTGCAATGTGGATGGTCATTGGAAACGCAATTGCCTTAAGTACCTTGGGAAGAAGAAGAAGGAAAAGGAAGGTAAATATGATTTACTTATTTTAGAAACTTGTTTAGTGGAAAATGACTATAATGCCTGGATACTTGATCCAGATGCTACTAATCACATTTGTTCTTCTTTAGGGAATTAGTTCCTTCCAGCAGCTCGAGGAGGGTGAAATGAAACTCAAGGTTGGAATGGGAGACGTCATTTCAGCTCGTGCAGTGGGAGCTACAAAGTTTTTTTTTTTTAGAAATAGATTTTTATTTTTAGAAAATTTGTATATAGTTCATAAAATTAAAAGGAACTTAGTATCTATTTCTTGTTTAATTGAACAATTGTACTCAATTGTTTTTTCTGTTAATGAAGCGTTCATTCTGAAAAATGGTGTACATATTTGTTCTGCTAAATTAGAAAGCAACTTATATGTGTTAAGACCAACCGAAGCAAAAGCACTTCTAAATCATGAGATGTTTAAAACTGCTAAAACTCAAACTAAAAAGCAAAGAATTTCTCCAAGTAACAATAATACTTATTTTTGGCATTTGAGATTAGGTCACATAAATTTCGATAGGATCGGGAGATTGGTAAAGAATGAACTTCCAAAAGAGTAAGAAGATAATTCATTACCTCCATGTGAATCTTGTTTTGAAGGTAAAATGACTAAAAGACCTTTTAGTGGAAAAGATCAAAGAGCCAAAGAACCTTTAAAACCCATACATTCGGATCTCTATGGTCCAATGAATGTAAAAGCTCGAGGTGGGTATAAATACTTCATCTCTTATATAGATGATTTTTCGAGGTATGGTTAGTTATACCTAATAGAACATAAGTCTAAAGCACTTGAAAAGTTTAAGGAGTATAAGGCACAAATTAAAAACATGTTAGGAAAAACAATTAAAACACTTCAATCTGATCGAGGTGAAGAGTACATGGATTTAAGATTCCAAGACTATTTGATAGAACAAGAAATCTAATTCCAACTCTCAGCACCTGGTACACTTCAATAAAATGGTGTATCAGAAAGGAGAAATAGAACCTTGTTAGACATGGTTCATTTTATGCTGAGATATACTCAGTTGCTTAGCTCGTTTTAGGGGTATGTAGTAAAGACTGCAGTTCATATCTTGAACAACGTTCCTTTGAAGAGTGTTTCTGAAATGCCTTTCGAGTTATGAAGGGGGCATAAACCTAGTTTGCACTACTTCAAAATCTAGGATTGTCCTGCACATGTGCTAGTGACAAATCCTAAGAAATTGGAACCTCATTCAAGATTATGCTAATTTGTTGGTTACCCTAAGGAAACGAGAAATGGTCTCTTCTTCGACCCACAAGAAAACAAAATGTTTGTATCGAAAAACACTACATTATTGGAAAAAGATCACATGAGAGATCATAAACCACGAAACAAAATGATACTAAATGAAGCGACTGAAGAGTCAACAAGAGTTGTTGATGAGATTGGTCCTTCATCAAGAGTTAATGAAGGAGCCAGCACTTCTGGTTAGTCTCGTCATTCTCGATCGTTAGGAATGCCTCGACGCAGTGGGAGGATTGTTTTACAACCTAACCGTTACTTGGGTTTAACTGAAACTCAGGTTGTCGTGCCAGATGATGGTATTGAAGATCCATTATTCTATAAACAGGCAATGAATGATGTAGACAAGGACCAATAGGCCAAAGCCATAGAGTATAAATGGATCTATAAACGAAAGAGAGATGTAGTTGGGAAGGTACAGACCTTCAAAGCTAGACTTGTAGCAAAAGGTTATACCCAAAGGGAAGGGGTTGACTATGAGGAAACTTTTCCTCCTGTAGCTATGCTTAACTCTATAAGAATTCTCTTATCCATAGCCTCATATTATGACTATGAAATTTGGCAAACAAATATCAAGACTGCTTTTCTGAATGGCAATCTTGAAGAGAGTATCTTCATGTCTCAGCCCGAGGGGTTCATAGCCCAAGGTCAGGAGCAAAAAGTTTGCAAGCTGAATCGATCCATTATAGGTTGAAACAAGCATCTAGATCTTGGAATATTAGGTTTGATACTGCGATCAAATCTTTTGGTTTTGAACAAAATGTTGATGAGCCTTGTGTATACAAGAAAATCATCAAAAGTAAATTAGCTTTCTTTGTACTTTAGATGGACGACATCCTACTCATTAGGAATGATGTAGGATATCTTACTAATGTTAAAAATTGGCTGGCAACCCAATTCTAAATGAAAGATTTGAGAGAGGCACAATATGTACTTGGGATGCAAATCATTAGGGATCACAAGAACAGAACACTGACCCTGTCCAAGCAACTTATATCGATAAAATGTTGACTCCATAATCGATATAGAACTCTAAGAAGGGTATATTACCTTTCAGGCATGGGGTTCATTTGTCTAAAGAACAGTGTCCTAAGACACCTCAAGAAATTGAGGATATGAGACGTATTCCCTATGCACTAGGCCAGACATTTGTTATGTAGTAGTAGGTACCAACCCAATCTAGGGTTAGACCACTGGACTGCAGTTAAGAACATCTTCAAATATCTTAGGAGAATAAGGGACTACAAACTAGTGTATGGAGCGAAGGATTTGATCCTTACGGGATACACTGACTCTAATTTTCAAACTAACAAGGATTCTAGGAAATCCATGTCAGGATCAGTGTTCATTAAACGAAGGAGCTGTAGTATGGCGTAGCATCAAGCAACGATGCATTGCAAACTCCACTATGGAGGCTTAGTATGTAGCTGCTTGTGAAGCAGCAAAGGAAGCAGTCTAGCTCAAAAAGTTCCTAAATGATTTGGAAATTGTTCCAAACATGGAATTGCCCATCATGTTATACTGTGACAACAGTGGGGTAGTAGCCAATTTTAAGAGCCTCGCAACCATAAACGAGGAAAGCATATTGAGAGGAAGTATCATTTAATATAGGAAATTGTGCAACGAGAAGATGTGATCGTCACAAAGATCGCTTCGGAACATAACATTGCTGATCCATTTACGAAGACTCTTTCGGCAATGTTCGATGGTCATCTAGAGAGTTTAGGTCGCATATATATGCATTGTGTAATCTAGGGCAAGTGGGAGATGCGTAATGGGTATATGGATGCCCTAGTTTGTTGTATTTACATACTTACCATTCTTACTTCTCTTTATATACAACCCAGGAGTTTGTTGGATTTTATGTCCTAACCCTCATAGATTGTAAATGTAAATTATTTGACATGTTACTTCAATAAGCGTTATTGATTGTTTTTGTTTGTTTTTCATTAATAACCCTAAATCCAATAAACTAACATCCTAGACTGTTTTATGAGTCTTGAACTGTATATGGAGACATACGGAGATCACTGTTCAAGATACAGTCTAAAGGGTCTATATATAGTATAGGGATAAGACTGGATACCATATCCTAATGACACTATGGATACGACCCATTTTGTATTTGATACAAACGCAATGATCAAATGCGTTCATGTAGGTGACATATGAGTAGGGGCATCTTATGCAATGAGTTTTCATAAGACCGGACCTCACTAAGCGTAACTTTGTTGACTAGTTAGGTTTCTATTTCAATAGAATAACCTAGGCAACTTAGTCTTAATCCTGAGTATATTATCAACTTCTGTCTACGATGGATTGTCCTTTGATTTGTATAGGTGAGAGTGGTCGTTTGCCAACTCAATATGTCTACCATCTTGGGGACAAGACCGAGTGGAGAGCTGGGGACATAATTAAACAAGATGAAATTCACTCATTCCCATCTTTAGGGTAAGTAGATAAGTGTTCCCTTAAGTGGTGTTTCTGAGACTTGAACAAAGGGTTCTACCCTCTCACTGGCCCGAGAGAGGTTTCTGTTTAATGGTTGGACCATAAAGAGGTTGTTCATTAGAGGAGCATTGATACTTAAGGATCTATAAGTAACCTAGGGTAGTGTTACAAACACTTGTGAAAGACTAATTTGCTGTTATTGGTCTATATTTATGGAAACAAAAATATATCTGCAGTGAGGAGAGTGCAACTGTGGGTCTTTAGTGGAGTGTACCCACAGTTAACGAATATTGATTAATTTGAACTTTATAATACAAAATTAATTTTGGATATGATACAAAATTAATTTTTGAGAGAATTAAATATTTGAAGGAGTTCAAATAATAATATGAATCAGATTCACATTAAAAACTGTAGGTTAAAATTAATGTGTATTAAATGCACATTAAAACTATAAGTTATGAGAGAATAACAATTGAACATGATTCAAATGTAAGTTAAATTAAGTATTAGATATTTAATTTGAAAATTAATTAATTAAATAATTGATTTTCTTAATTTATTTTAATTAATTTGATTTAATTAAATTAAATGAATTAAAACTATATGTTATATGGAAGATGTTAATTTAAATATGATTTAAATGAAATAATTAATTAAATTAGATTTAATTAATTATTAATTATTAATTTTTTATTTTGTGAAATTAAATAATTTTATAAATGAATTAATTAATTAAAAAGGTAACTCACGTACGTGGGAGTTACGCTTTACGTAATTTTCCCACGTCTTCTACTCTCTCTCCCTAAATAGGCCTGCAAAAGAAATAGGAAAAAAAGGTTATTCTCTCAATCGATAAAATTTTTCTCTATGGTGCTCTCTCTTTTTCCCAAAAGATCAAGATCAAGGATCCACAATCCTTACCTCATCCCTCAGAGAATAGAAGAGGTTCATGGTGGTCGTGTTCAGAGTCGACAATGAAAATAAGATTCTATCTCTAATCCATGCTTAGCCTAGAATTAAAATAATAGGTTTTCTGTAATTTTTTTCCAATGTATAGGTATTTTAAAATCCTAATTTATTTCGAATTTGGTTTTGTAGTGCTTTCGCTATGTTAGGGATTTCAACCTTTTCAACAACATGTTGCCTCATAGGTGCGCGCACACCAACTGGCCGATGTATCAAAGCCCCCTATGCGTTGACTTCATGCACACGCTATGCGTCTAGTAAGTCAGCCGTACACTCCAGAGCTTGCTGATGTCGCCTGCACACACTTCACTCACACAAGCCTTCTTGCCCGCCTAGGTGTCCAATGCTCAAAATAACCTCTAAAGCCTCTCGACTGCCTTTGCCACTGACAACCTTCTTCCATGCCTATCTTCTTCAACCTAGGCCGATAGATACTTAATGGCTTCTAGAACACAACCTACACTTTTAGCCATCAAAATTTATATCATGAACCATTTTCAATGTCAATCTCTTTCATAAACCTCAAAATTAACCTCTTAACTTACTTACCTCCAAATTTGGTCTTCAAATTCCTCTTCTAGAGCTCGGAATTCACAAATTTTTCACCCTTGCTCAAGAACACTCGAGAACATGAACAATCTCCATTTCTCCTCAAATTCAAAGTCCTTGCCAATGGAAATTCTCTCTGGCAACCCTCACACCTCTTCTAGACTAATTTTGAGCGAACTTGGTCGAAGAATTTCTCGTTTAGCCTGAGCAAAATTTGCAAACCGACTCTTCTCTTCCGACCTTCTGTTTATACACCCTTTAATCGGCTTCATGCAACCTAAGGGCTCGCCACCTCCTGTTTCCAAATTCCACTTTAAATCTCAGCTTGCCACATAATTAACCTTAATTAAATAATCAATAATAATAACCAAGATTAGTGAGGACTTGGGCGCCTACCTCTTGGTCCATCTCTTTAATGCCTAGCATACATGTGCTTAGAGGTTCTTGGCTTAGCCTCACGCCTGCACTTCTCAACGCATCTATGACTTATGTACAACACGCCCACGAGTCTTTTGCTTCCCCATGCCTCCTTGGCTTAGGACATTCCCAACGCCTACTTGACTTAGGCTTCCTCCACGCATGCTTCTTCCTTTAAACGCCCATCAGCTTTAAGGCTTCGACATGCCTTGTCCGCCTAGTCAAGCACTTCTTCAATACTCGGAGCCTTTAACAAGCTCAACACCTACTCTCATGATGCAAGCCTCACCTTTGCCATCAAGGACAATTTCTTTACTTTATGCCTAATAATTCTTCCACGCATCATTGGCCCTAAATATCAAAATTTTGGCTAAGTCTAAAACACAAATACGACAACAAAACTTAATATGACTAAGAACAAGTTAAGAGCTTACTCCCTTAACCAATGATGTAGCCCCATATGATCTAACTGATAATAGTTTCTACGTTGACCCATACAATTTTGAACAGGAGGGTCCATCCTCCTCAAAATATGGTGTAGTAGAGAAAAATTTTGGTGTAGAAGGGGGGGGGGAGGGGGAATGACAAAGTCCATAAATTTCCTAGTTAAATTTGAAATGACAAGGAAAATTGAAGCATCCTGCCCTTCTTTCCTGTAATGAGATGGTCCATTCCTTTCAGGAAAAAACACAACGTGCTTAACCCTCGTTTGTTTCATGATTCATTTTCTTTTTTATGCTTTCAAAAACAAAATGTACAAAGAAAACAATTAAAACATGCTTGATACGCATATTTTCAAAAAAAAAAAAAAAAAAAAAAACCCTAAAATAACCTATTTTCAAAAACAATAACGTGTCATTTTCTTTGTTTTTAAATTATGTTTTCAAAAATTATGAACACTGGTTAGAAAAACACATCTCTATTAGACAACACAAATTACAAACCGAATATTACTGTTTTTCCCTCAAAGCCAAGAAGCTTGATTCTATCTACAAATTGTATCACCTAATAATTTCAGTGAAGAGATTTTTTTTTTGTTGTAAAATATTTGAAGGAAGATGAATATACCACTAATTTATCTTGTGCAACATCTTATCAAAATTAATCCTAATTTTTTTTTAATCTTCCTTTTCGATAAATGGTTTCTTTTACTTTACCTCAATGGAAATTATTACATTATTTTCTCTTTTCAGAGAGAATTTCTTTATTTTTTTAATATATTTTATTATTTGTATTTCAACAAATCAAAAAACTTTTCTCCATCATGTAATCTCTCTTCACTATCTTTTTTCCCCTTATTAATAATAAAAATTCATTTAATAACAAAATATTATATTAAACTAGTTTCTTTTTACTATCTAAAATAATGAATTTCACTGATCAAATTTGTTTTTCCTTTCTTTCTTTCGCTTATTAACATTTTCAAATTCATAACTAAGCCACAAATTTTAAGTTTTGAATTCTAATTTCAAAATTTTAAATTAAAACCAAACGTGTTTTTGATATGGTGAAACAAAAGAATTTATTTTTGTTTTTTACTAAACTCTTTGTTTTTGAAAATAAATTTTTGGATCAATAATCAAATGAGGCCTAGATTGCCCAATAATCCCCGATTTAAGTGTTCTCTTTCAAAACCTCGTGTTCCATTTTCTAAATGACAAATCTCAATTTTTACTGTTCATTTTCAATTCCTTATGACTTTTCCATTGGGATTCTAACAAACATTCCATCCGTTTGAACTGTCTGTTTGAAATCCACTTGCAAATCTTAGTTTTTTTTTTTTTTTCTCCTTTTTATGGGCTCGTTTGGAATGTTTTAAAGAAAACATGTTTTTCAAAAATTCATTTTTATTTAAACACTTTTGACTAAAACCCCTTCAAATAAAAACAAATATATGTTTGGAAACTCATCCTCAAAAGTGTTTTTGTATAGAAGCTTCTTTGGTTTGTTCAATACTTAAAGTATTTTTGTTAATGTCAAATTATCATTAAGGAATTTTCCGGTAGCGGCCATTGGAGTTTGTCGGCGACAATGGTGGTTGAAGGTGGTAGTTGGAGTTGGCCGTCAGCAGTCACCAGAGGTGGTGGCCGAATATTGGCAAACGGCGGTCGCCCGAGGAAGTGGCCCGAGTTTCGCGTGCACATTATAGAGGATTAAACATTAAACACTCCAAAATTCATTTTCTAAAAGTTGGTTTTCAAGTGTTCAACCTCAACCAACATATTTTATAAACTCATTTTTTCAAAATCCATTTTGAGTGGTTGCCAAATGACGTTGTCCACAAGAATGGGTATCGTAAGCCTCTCTCCGCAATCAAATAAAATATAATTTGCCAAACCAACTACTTATACTACTGAGTAGCACAAACGGCAAGTCTGGGGTCAAACCACAAGGAGCCTAGGATAGAATCTCTATAAGCTAAATTGGTCTATGAAAAGCAATAAAAACAGAGATTTTTTTTTTTCTTGATCCATCAAATGTTCGATTGATCATAGGATTACTCAGGGATTATCTCTCTCGATTTAACATGCTTAGCTAACTTGCCTGAATAGCCCAAAGCAAGCACCCTAATTACTAATTAATCACTTAATTAAAACAAATGCTTGATTAATTGGGTTCGATAACGACCATAGAAATCTTGCATTTACTTTAATTAATTTATTAATTAGACTAATTGTTTAGTTGTTTGAGTTTGATAGTGGCCATAACAAGCAAACAATTGCATTAAGCTTGATAGGTTCATCTAAGACAATTAATAACCCGGATATCCTTAAGTTACTAATCGATTGCGTTTTTTAAACTAGTTAATCATGAAATGTCTGTGAAAAAATTATTCTAAACAACCTAGTTTCACACCCCAAGCATGCTTTAACCCTTGCCCTCTTTGAGACTAGAAACATATTAAAGCATCTTAATCTCTAGGAATCAAAGAATGAATGATAATTGATCAAGCCTATCATACATCTAAGCATAAAAATTTAAATGCATTCAAGAACCACAAAAAATCAAAGAGAACTATGGATTAAGAACAAACATCCTCACAATGGATCCATGGGTTTCACCTAGACCTAAGCTAGCAACTCACCTTAGCTACAAGATCGGTCCAAGATAAACTTTACAATCATCAAATACACTTAAGAATAAAGAAATATAGAGGGAAGGAGAAGAGGAGAAGAGAAAATCAGGTTGTAGGCTGAAAGCCCGAGAGTGTCTACCCTAAAATCGGCCAAAATCGTATTTATAAAAAGGGGGGAGTGCGTGGCTTTAAGGCAGCAATGCTACACTTTCCATAGAAGTTGTAGTGTTGGTTTTGAGTGTCATGATCCTATGCAAAATTTTGCTTTCGGGTTGACAGCGTAGAGCACAGCGTAGGGCACATGGCAGCGACGCTCCACAGAGGCATTTTGGTCAGTTTTCTTCTCTCCCTTTATGGTCGATGCTTTGGAGCTCCATTTTGGTTTGTTTTTGTCCCGTTTCGACTCTGGTGGTTCGCTTAGTTGCTTAATACTCACAAAATAGCCTAATAAACATACAAAATCTACGAACACACTCTAACTCCTACCAGAGATTCGAGAAAAAAGTGTGCCCTCGTGGGGAAGCTATGAAGAAAGAATTGTCAAAATGAAAATCAAGCATTTTAGCTTTTTTTAGGAGAATTTTAGACTTTTCAGTATGTGGAGTCCTCCACTAAAAATTTGGAACAGTAAGAAAGAGGTCGGAAAAAGAAAAAGTGTACTTTTGTCCATTAAAAACTATTTTGGATTAGAGATTGACAATTTTACTAATTTTAGTTACGGAGGCATAAACCAAGCTTTAAAGTTTAAAGAGATGAACATTTGTACCTTTATATTGTATAAGTCAAGGAATATATACTTTTTTACTTTTTAAAATTTTGAAACAGATAAGCGACGTAACATTTATACCTTTAAACTCCACTCATTTGATTCGGGTATGACATGAAACCCAATGACCCGAAGCACTACAATGTTGACACGTGTTAAAAGGCAAGTGACAAAGTGGGGCCAACAAAACACAGTAGATCGGAACCTCTCAGAAAAAAGGATAAGGCCTTAAAAAAAAAGGGTCCTAGTCAACTTTCTCGCACCACGAAATAACTTCTCAATTTCCCAAACATAAAATCAAAAAATATAAAATATAAAATATAAAGGCAAAAGAAAGAAAGAAAAAGTACGAATTCATTCCCTTTGGTCCCCCCAAAAAGCCTCCATTTTAGAATGGACTATATATATAATTTTTTTTAAGAGTAAAGTTACATAATAACAAACCAACCACCCAACTACAAACTTACTCGTCATTCATGACCATGGAAATATACAATATAGAAGTGCTTTTTTTTTTTTCTTTTTTTTTTAGATTAAAGAACAACTTAATAAGGATGCAAAAAATAGTGACATTCAATAACACTTTTTAATTTTGGTCATACTTGCTTTAAAGATTTTTTTAGTTCAATCATTTTGGAAATTAAACTTACAATCTCTAAAGAAGAATACTATATTAATTATTATTGAGGTAAGTTCACTTTGACTAAATTAGTTTAAACTTTAATTTCTAAACTTAAAAGCATATGTGATGAGTTTATCAAAATTTTTAGTTTCTAATTTCAATTTTATGTGATTTAAAAATTATAAAAACTCAAATGAATTCTATATATTTTTATTAAAAGAATTGCCTTCTAGATTTAATATAATCGTAAACTTTAATTTGTGGATATTAAAAAATGTCAAATAAAGTCGGTAGATACAAAAGACATAAACTTGCAAGTTAATTCATGTTTATCCTTTCTTATTTTTATTATATTCTTACTATAAATTATTATATTTGTATTAGAAAGAAATAGAAAAATAAGAAGTAAAGGCGTTCCTTCTTTCTCCGTAGGCGCACGTCCGAGCACCCAGCGGCTGCTGTAGTTCTATATTCTTCACTTTATCTTCTCTTTAAACCAAATCCCATCTCTTATTCAATTTCTTTTATCTTATCTTCCTCCCTCTGTGGCCGTTGCCGATCGCCAGCAGTTTCACTTTCTGCTGCAACCTCCGACAACTCTGAATCGGCCGGAATCTAACTGGGTTAATTCCCTTTTCCTTTTCCTTTTACTTTTTTGTTTCTCTGATTCAACACAATAGGGTAAATTTGGAATTGGGCCTATTTTGATTTTAAATCCTACTGATGTACTTTGGGTGGGAACTTTTTTTTGGGGATTAAAACAGGATATCAAATTCTATTTTTCGAATTCACTCTAAAACATTGGGAATGCTGATTTGAAATCCTTCCAATCCAGGAATTCCAAGCAGAGGGTAAGAGATTTCAGCACCAATGGCTTTTAGAAGCGTCTCGTTCCCATCTACAGCTCCCATTTCTCATGTTCAGTAAGCTCCCATGTTTCCATCTGGGTTTCTCTTCAATTCTTTAATTATTTGTGTTTTGTTTTCGATTTATCTAGGGTTAACTTAATTTATCTTTTTTTTTGTTCAAGTGTTAATTGTTTGATTTTGCTTCTTGGGTGGTGGAAAATCCAACTTGCGTATGGTAAATTTTTTGAAGAATGATCCACTGTTAATGTGTATGTGTGTGGTTTTTTTTTTGAAGTAACCTTTATGATTTCGAAGGATGGATCATGTTTGATGATGAAATTTCTCTGTTTATCTGTTTGAATGTTACTTCAAAGTTCATAGACTTCTATGATCATCTGAGGCCCCTGTTTACTTCTCTGCTTGAGGACCTGCAATTTTCAGGCGTCCATAAGGAGACTTATCCATGTCATATTTTGGAGAAATGTGGGCAGAACATCATGAATGAGAGAAGAGATCCTTTATTGACAAAATATAATTAAGTTATGCATCGAATCCCTTGGTCCCATTTGAATATGACAGGCTTATGCTTTCTCTTAGAGTTCAATGTTCCAGTTTAGCATAAAAAAATTCTCACCATTCTACAATAAACTGCAGCTGGCTATTAAGTTTTACCTATGAAGTTTTAAGAGCACTGGTTGGAACTTATTCCTTGCCCCTCTTTTAGGCGTGACTTTAGAGTTGGTATCTTCTGTTTCTAGTTGGCATCTTTTAAGTAAATGAAGTATGTTTGATGTGTTATATGATTTTCCTCACCCGCTAATGTCTTTTATATTATTCTCTAAACATCTTTCCTGATTTTTGTTTTATGTAGAAGATTCAAAGACTTGCAGTCTTTTGGTGGAATCAACTACGTTAAACCGTACACGTCAACTGGGCTTGTTTCTGAGTTACCCTCACACTGCAAAACTAGTAAACTATTTTTGAGCACCAGGGGTTCAGTCCAAACGAGAGCTACAGTGATATCTGGAGAAGGAGGAGTTCTGTCTTCTTCCAATGGAAATGCTGTAGTTGTGAACGATGTCGTCCCTTGCAATCAGTTAGATTCAGCTTCTATAAGTAAGAGTTTTCCCATTGATGAGGATGAATATGATTTTGATCGCCCAACGGAAGGTTTTGCTTCTGTTGCAGATGCCATTGAAGATATACGTCAGGGAAAGGTTATCCATTATTCTAGCTTTTCTGTTTCTTCAAGCATTTATTTTTCCACCTTGATTTTCGCTTCTTCATCTTAGTAACAAAGATAGTGATGTTACAGATGGTGGTTGTTGTTGATGATGAAGATAGAGAAAACGAGGGAGATTTGATAATGGCAGCACAAGCTGCAACTCCGGAGGCCATGGCTTTCATTGTAAAGCATGGAACAGGTATTGTTTGCGTGGCCATGAAAGGTGAAGACCTGGAGAGGCTACAGATTCCACTTATGGTGAATGAAAAGGAGAACGAGGAGCAACTCTGTACTGCTTTTACGGTGACAGTGGTATGAATTCTTCACTTGGCATTTTTGGTTATCATTCAATTTAATAAATGTAGCCAGTAATCCCTGTAAGAACACATAATTACAGTTTTATGGGCACTTTCTTCTGCTTAATAGTTTTCAATCAACTTGTTTCTGTGGCATGGTAATTTAGTATAGATATAATGCAATTGTCGACAGGATGCAAGAGAAGGCACAACCACTGGAGTCTCAGCTAGTGACAGGGCGGCCACAGTATTAGCACTTGCATCAAGAGATTCAAAACCTTATGATTTTAAGCGGCCTGGCCATATATTTCCCCTCAAGTACAGGGAAGGTGGTGTTTTGAAGAGAGCTGGACATACTGAAGCATCTGTTGATCTTGCGGTGCTTGCTGGATTAGACCCAGTTGGAATCCTTTGTGAGGTAGTTGATGAAGACGGTTCCATGGCTAGGTTACCAAAACTTCGAGAATTTGCCAAACAGGAAAACTTGAAAATTATTTCCATTGCTGATTTAGTCAGGTAAATTGATATCTTTCTTGCTAAAGTTTTAATTGTGTTAGCTCTTCATACATTTAGTTTTTCACCTATGTCTTGAAATACTGTCGTATGAAAACAAGTTTCTTGCTGGGATAATGTCTACAACTTCATTTTGGGTTACAATAAAACAATCAATGTTGTATTCTTATTTATATACTTCATTTCTCGTCTCCATGTTTAGTTCTAATAAATGAAGGTAATGACAGGTATAGGAGGAAGAGAGATAGATTAGTTGAATGTGCCGGAGAAGCTGCTCGCATGCCGACTACATGGGGACCATTTCAGGCATATTGCTACAGATCTATTTTGGATGGCATTGAGCATATTGCAATGGTTAAGGTAACTAACTGCTTTTGTTTCAAAGTGCAAAGCTCAGTAAAAGCATGGTGACCCTGCCTCATACTATCTGAAGAAGTTACTTTATTGGAGTTTCTCTTGAGATGATCTACCTTTTAGTTCCTAAATTCTGCCATGTACCGAGCGCGAGTGTGTGCGATGCATGGTGTGCTCTATCAAGTGAAATTTCAGTGTCATAATGAGATCAAGACTTAATTTTATGCACCACTTGCTTTGTGCAGGGTGACATTGGTGATGGACAAGATATTCTGGTGAGGGTACACTCAGAATGCCTTACCGGAGATATTTTCGGATCAGCTAGATGTGACTGTGGAAACCAGCTTGCGCTAGCAATGCAGATGATTGAGGCAGAAGGCAGGGGTGTCTTGGTTTATCTTCGTGGACATGAAGGACGGGGCATAGGTTTGGGCCACAAACTTCGTGCTTATAACTTGCAAGATGCGGGGCGGGATACTGTTGAAGCCAATGAGGATCTGGGATTGCCTGTGGATTCTCGCGAATATGGCATTGGTGCACAGGTACAAATAGTTTACCCTGAATGACGAAAGGATTTTTTATTATATCACACGAGCGCATTCCTTTTTTTTTTTTTTTTTTCCTAAAAGGAAATAACAAAATCTAATCTCTCTTTGTTGCTTGCAGATTCTAAGGGATCTTGGGGTGAGAACAATGAAGCTAATGACAAACAACCCAACAAAGTACAAAGGCCTAAAGGGGTATGGCTTAGAAGTTTCAGGTAGAGTTCCCCTGATAACCCCAATTACAAAGGACAACAAGAGATACTTAGAGACAAAGCGCGCCAAAATGGGGCATGTCTACAACTTGGATTTTGGAGGTAGATTTAGAAATCGGATTGACGAACATGAAACATCGAATGGTAGTGTTGCATCAAGTGATGCGATGGCTTGAGCTAGCAATGTCAAACATTAAAAAAAGAGAGAGAGGAAAAAAAAAAAAAAAAAAAAAAAAAAAAAAA
>QLSR01001495.1:2622475-2674375 GCA_031780015.1 Citrullus colocynthis
AGAGAGGAAAAAAAAAAAAAAAAAAAACAAAAAGAACAGTTGATAACCAAATGTGTAGGAAATGAAATTGTTGCAGCTGCTGGCTGACCCATAAGAAAAAAGCTTAACTTTGTACCGAAAACCATAACGTTGGGTATTATAGTTATTATTTGATTCGGTTGAATTTGTTAGGTTTATTGTTTGATTGTAATTCGCAATGGGGAATGAAGTATGAAACATTAGAACAATTGATGATCTGTGGAATGAATTTATAGTGCTACACTAAGAAAGAAGCACGGATATGGGACACGACGCAATACACACGCATTGGGGACAACGATTTTTTCTTCCAAGTTCATTGAACTTATTATTAATACCCAAAATTATGGTTGAAATATATATTTTCTTTTTAATACAGTTTCTTTGTTTTTTTCTTTTTCCCTTCTCTCTGATTTAATTTGTTAGGCGATTATGTGTGAATGATGTGTCTATTTTTTGCATAATTTATGGTTAATTTCCGGTTGTGCGGTGGAGCCATTAATGTTACTGAAAAGATATATAAATTTTGCGATTCAAATATGATGAGAAAAATCAAGAACATTCTGGATTTAAATCTGTTTAAAAAAAATTACTGTTTCAGATGAAATGACATTTTTGGAATCCATTAAGGGCAATATTGGAATACGAACATGAGTGGTTGTCTACCACATACGATCTCAAAAGGTGTCTTACCCGTGGAAGAACTTTTCTGACTGTTGAAGCTAAACTGAGCCACATCTAACATCTGAACCCAGTTTTTCAGCCTTGCATCGATGAAGTGGCGGAGATATTCCTCGAGCATACTATTGAAGCGTTTTGTCTGTCCATCAGTTTGTGGGTGGTAGCTGGAGGAAATATTCAATGTTGAACCTAACATCCGAAATAGTTTTGTCTAGAAAGTCCCAGTGAATCTTGCGTCGCGGTCGCTTATAATGCTGACAGGGACCCCCCAGAGTTTTACGATGTGTTTGAAGAACAACTGGACTGTCATTTCGGCTGAGCACAACTTTGTCGCAGAAATGAATGTCGCGTATTTCGAAAACCTATCAACTATCACGAGTATTGCCTCGAACTCCCCCACTTTTGGTAAATGAGTGATGAAGTCGAGAGACACACTCTCCCAAGGTCTTGAAGGCACTGGTAAGGGTTCCAGCAGACCCGCTAGCTTCGCCCTATCCACTTTGTCCTGTTGACAGACAAGACAAGTCTTCGTGAATTGCATAACGTCGTCCTTGAGGCTCGGCCAGAAAGTTTTAATAGCGCATGCCCACGGTGTATCATGACACTCCTTCATTAACAGTCTTCGTAGCTCCCCAGATCGGGGAACATATAGACGATTTTCCTTCGTGAGGAGGAGGTCGTCTTCTACCCAAAACTGACGGGTCTTGCCTTCTCTAGCTAACTGAATTAATGCTTGGGCAGCTGTGTCGTGTAGGTGGGTTTTGATGGTTTCCCGGACAATTCCATTCAAGCTACTGGCTTTCAGGTGAGCAAACAAGCACAGGGCCGCATGTTCACTTTTTCGGCTGAGGGCGTCTGTCGCTTGGTTAACCTTACCCGGTCTATGTTCAAATTGAAAGTCGAATTCGGCCAGGCATTCCTGCCATCAAGTCTGCTTGGACGACAGCTTCAGTTGGGTGAAGAAATGACAGATCGAGCTGTTATCTGTCTTGACTACGAACTTGGAACCTAACAGATATTGTCTCTAAGCTTGCAGACAGTGAACGACTGCCAGCATTTCTTTCTCAGATGCTGCATACCTTCTCTCAGCATCGTTTAGCTTTTTGCTCTTGTAGGCGATGGGGTGGCTGTCCTGGAGGAGGACGCCGCCGAAGGCAAAGTTAGACTCGTTAGTCTCGACTTAAAAAGGTTTAGTCACATCGGCAATTCCAAGGACCGGTCCCTCTATCATGGCTTTCTTCAAGCCTTCAAACACAGCTTGACACTCCAGAGTCCAATTCCATTTGTGGTCTTTCTTCAACAATTCGGTCAACAATCTCGCCTTTTTTGAGAATCCTTCTACGAATCGTCTGTAGTAGTTGGCTAATCCGAGGAAGGAACGTAGTTCAGTAACAGTGGTCGGGATCTTCCAATCTCGTATCGCATGGATTTTGTTCTGTTCCATGCCTATTCGGCAGCACTCAATCACGTGGCCAAGGAAGTTTATTTGCTCTTGAGCGAATGAGCACTTTTCTCTCTTCACATACAGTTGGTTTTGTTTCAACTTCTCAAAGACTAACTGAAGGTGGTGTTGATGTTTCTCCATGGTCGCACTATAGACCACTATATCATCCAGGTACACCACGACAAACTTGTCAAGGTATTCATGAAAAACCTGGTTCATCAGAGTACAAAAGGTAGCTGGGGCGTTGGTGAGGCCAAAGGGCATTACGAGGAATTCGAAGGCCCCATATCTTGTGACGCAGGTCGTCTTTAGCTCATCTCCTTCAGCAATTCGCACTTGGTAGTACCCTGACCGAAGGTCGAGTTTCGAAAAGTATTTGGCGCCATGAAGCCGGTCAAATAGGTTTGTGATAATGGGCAACGGATACTTGTTGCGAACAGTGAGCTTGTTTAGGGCCCGATAATCTATACACAACCGAAGGCTTCCATCCTTCTTCTTCTGAAATAGCACTGGTGCTCCGAAGGGTGCTTTTGCAGGGCGAATGAACCCTGCGTTTAGTAACTTGTCTAACTGCTTTCGGAGTTCGGCTAACTTAGGAGGCGCCATTCGATAGGCATTCTTTGCAGGAGGTTTTGCCCCTGGCAACAATTCAATTTTGTGGTCGATCCCCCTTCTTGGAGGCAAGGACTTTGGCAGACTATCCGGCATAACATCCCGATATTCCTCTAAGACAACTTGGATAGCTTCGGGAATGAACTCTCCTTCTGTTTCAACTGACTCAATCGGGATGGTCATGAAAGTAGGCTCGTCCCGAGTAAGGCTTTCTTGAGTTGGAGGGCCGAGATCATTTTCACCCTGTTGGGTTGCTTAATGTTGGTCTGAACCACGGTGGGGGTGGACCTTGTGATTACCAAACACTTTGCCAGTGGTATCGGTATCACTTTGTGTTCGAGTAAGAACTCCATCCCCAAGACTACGTCAAAATCATCCATCTTGACGATCACAAAGTTGGCAGGTCCACTCCACTTTCCCAGCTTAACTATTGTTCTCTTCGCTACTCCCGTGATGGGTAGGGTTGCAGAGTTGACGGCTTTCATTTTCCCTGCGTCTCTCTCCCATCGAAGGTTTAGTCGGCGTGCTTCCGTTTCAGTCATGAAGTTACGGGTGGCACCAGAGTCGACCATGGTGCTCTTGGCCGCTCTTTGGTTCACCCAGGTGTCGACGTACATGAGGCCCCGCTCGACGGGTTGGTCTCTCCGATCTTCCTTTGGAGGGTCAGTGCCCCCATTCGAGGGTTGTCCCCCTCTTCTGACGGCGGGGTTTCCTCCTCCAGTTGATCAGTTTGCCCATTTGCATCAGTTGCCAGGGCGGCTTGGAAGGCATTAAATGCGGTTCGTTTCGGACACTCGCTCACCCTGTGAGGCCCTTTACAGAGAAAGCACTGTGGGAGTCGGTAGTAATTGTTCTGTTGATTGGGCCCCCGCCAAGTGTTCCCACTCCTAGGTTGAGGGGGTTGATAGGGCTTTCGATCTTCACTCGAAGTTTTATCCCCTCCAGCATTCCGAGGCGGGCTCGCCCGATTGTTCTTATTTCCTCTGCTCGAGGAAGTTGATTGTCGTCTAGTGTCTTGGACGTCACTGCTGAGATCGAACAATCGTTCGGCGGCCGCATACGCCGACGTGAGGTCCTGTACTCTCTGTTCGTACAGTTTGGCTTTCGCCCATGGTTTCAATCCTTCAACAAAACAAAACACTTTGTCCTTCTCGGACATATCACGAATGTCCAACATCAACCCTGCAAAGTGTTTCACATAGTCTCGGATCAGGCCCCTGTGTCTCAACTCCCAGAGTTTTCGTCATGCTAAGATCTCGACCTTTTCGGGGAAGAACCGAGAGCGTAGTTCTTGTTTCAGTTTATCCCAGGTATCAATAGTACAACGACCTTCTTGCATGTCTATGTACCGGGACCTCCACCATAGCTTGGCGTCGTCTGCCAAGTGCATCGTCGCCAAGGTAATCTTCGATTCTTCAACAGTGGTGTTCATGGCTCTGAAATATTGTTCTATGTCAAATATGAAATTTTCTAAAGCTTTTGCGTCTCGAGCCCCACAGAAGGGCTTGGGTTTCGGGATTTTCACTCAATTCAACTGGACTGCACCCCCAGCTAGGGTTTGGTTTCCCACCGATCTCATGGTGAGATTTACCCTTGTGCTGACATCCGCAGTCTCTGTCCTGATGACATCAAGTGCGGCTCGAAAGTCTTCTGACAAGTCCGTCACCATCTGGATTATTGCTTTTTGAGAGCTATCTAGCTCCTCGACTCTTTCTTCCATGTGGGCTACAGAGCTCGATGAGCTGTCACCACGCTCGAAGCTGCTAGGTCTCGCAGCTTTCGTCTCTAGGGTCTCAACCTTTAACATCAACTCTTTGACGGGCATCCCGTCTAAGCGGCAGGCAACTGCGTCAATCCCATCAACCTTTTCAGAGATTTCTTGTACTCGCGTTTCTAGGAAACGGAGGGCGTCGGGAACTTCTCTTAGGTAGAGCATCTGCTCTTCCATTTCTACCAGTCGGTCCACTTGCGACTTGATTAACTGTTTCGCGGTCGACATAACTCTGGCCGAGATTTCTTGTACTCGCGTTTCTAGGAAACGGAGGGCGTCCGGAACTTCTCTTAGGTAGAGCATCTGCTCTTCCATTTCTACCAGTCGGTCCACTTGCGACTTGATTAACTGTTTCGCGGTCGACATAACTCTGGCCGAGATTTCTTGTACTCGCGTTTCTAGGAAACGGAGGGCGTCCGGAACTTCTCTTAGGTAGAGCATCTGCTCTTCCATTTCTACCAGTCGGTCCACTTGCGACTTGATTAACTGTTTCGCGGTCGACATAACTCTGGCCTTCTCTCTTGTGAGCCGACTCGGCTCTGATACCAACTGTCACAATCGTAGTTCTGCACTGGACTAAACGATTGTGCGGCACTTGTTCTAGCTCGTGAACAAGTCAGCCTGATCAAATTCTGATCGCCTACGGCACACCAAGTCCTCTCGTTACCTCCGGCCCCGTTCCAAGGAAAACGGTTTTAGAAAACGGGTTTTAGAGGAAAAGGATTTCGCAAACGTTTGAAAGCATGTTTGAGAAATTAAGATGTGTTGTAAGACTATAAAGCAAAAAGGGACAACAATGGCTTTATAGCTCACAACTCCGGATATGAGGATTTGATGGTTAGTCTCACCCCCATATAGTACATTCTGAACAATTTCAGGATTGTCACTCTTGCACATGCAAAGTGGCAAGCGGTCACTTACAAAGAAAAGTACTAGGAAAGTAAACTAACTAGTAAAAAGAAATACATAAGGTGAAAGCATGATAAAAATGGGTTGAGGCGGGCATGCGGCCATGGACAACATGTCCTGGACAAGCATGACCGTGACAACGTGCAAGACATCTAATTTGCTAAAAATCCTTCAGGTTCTTTTTTCTAGGTGTAACCTTAAAATTGTTATATACTTCAATTTTCATAACAAGTCTTACGGTTTAATTTTAGAATTATAAAAAAAGCAAACAGAATTAACAAATCATTGAATATTAATTTGCAAATATCAAGAATACCCAATGCTACGGATTACATACATATATATATATATATTTTAAATACACAGAAATACAAATGAATTTTTCAGCTAGAAATACAAAATAAAATATACAAACATCTCTTGAATTATCTGGGAATAATCCCAAACTTAAAGGTCTTCTCCAGTTAATCTCCATACACCCAAACCTCCAAAACAATTCAACTTGGCCTTCTAACTCATATAAACATACCAAGTAATCATATTTAAATTGTTTTCTCCCCATATACTATTGTGCAAAGCTTGTAGTAGGGTATAAAAACCCAAAAAAACAAAACAAACTCCACTGGAAGAACAACATTAGGATCATACTCATAAGCAGTCTATAAAAAATTAAAATGCGTTTTTATTCTCTTAAACTAAGGGAGTTTCATTTGTTTGCTACTGGTTTTCAGGTTAAAATAAAGAAAACTAAAATTGAAAGCCAAAAGAACAAAATCAAGCCAAAATCCAGCGAAAAAGAGAAGAAAATCACAAAACTACCAAAAACAGGGCAGCGTCGTGGCACTTTTTTCCAAGAGCAACATCTAACTTCAGGGCAGTAGCGCCGCAGGGTAGGATATTATGACGCACAGCACCACAACGCCATCCAGCAGCGCGGCGACACCATCTTTCAATGTTGGTTAGATCTGCAATGACATCTTTTCTAATTTGAAAAATATACATTTTTTAAAAGAATTTTGGACCACCAACTCTATAGATTGGAGGGTTTCTAGCAACCCTAATTATCAATCAGAACAAGGAGAACAATGAGATCAATTAACACACCAAGAGAGTCCCAAATAGTGAGTTAGTTGCAAGGAAGAGAGAAGAGAGTTCGAGAGAGAGTCATGGTGCCATTCAAGTTTTCAACGTGAAGACCAAGGACATCTTGGCGGTTCCTTCTCAATTTAGGGCTTCTTCCTAGTAGAGTTTTCCTTTCTTTCCTTTCTTTCTATGCTCATATTGCTTGTGAAAAAGTTGCTTAAAGCTATGAGTTGCTAAACTCTTTAGTTTTAAGGTATTGGTGAATTGTTTATGAAGTTATGTTGATATTGTAGACTATTCATGGTTTTGTTGTAATGATTATGCTTTTCATTGTTATTGTGTTTAATTCTTGTTGATTGACCATCCTTGAATGTTGGATTAGATGTATGGTTGAGAAATTTATATGTCTAATTGGATCTATAACAATGAATTGTTGTTAATCTATCGTGAAAATAGTTAGGTTAATAATGAAAGTTGCTAAAGACCACTCTTAATGCCATGTAATTTGCATTGGTTTCAAGAAATTAGTAATTAATTAAGTTGCATGAGAAAATGTTGTTTTTGAGAGAAAATAACTTGGATTTATGTTTCTAGACTTAAGCATATGATTGTAATAAATCCATGAACCCTAGAATATTGATGATGAAGTAAACAAGGATTCATTGCCCTATAACTCTACTATTGTGTTTCTCATTTGTTTGCTTTCTTTTTTTAGTCTTTCTAAAATCACAACTCAAAATCGAATCCTCAAATAAAATTGATTTAATTCTAGAATAGCTAAGTAACTTAAACCTTCACAATTGGATCTGGAACGATATTCGGAACTTAACCGTCTTATATTATAATTTGACCCATACACTTAGTGGTAGACACGGAGAGTGTACATCAAAAATTCTCGGAATTTAACCGTTTTATATTATAATTTGACCCATACATTTGTGCTAGACACAGACATTGTACATCAAAAATCCTAATCCAATAAAAAAAGAACAAATCTCTTAGGGTGAATGATGAAGAATCCATGAATAATGGATAGTTAATTGAGAGTTGATAATGGTTGTCTGTTATGTAATTCTGGAAAATAAGGAACTGAAATTGTTCATAATAAAAATAAGTTATCAGATAGAGATGTTTCTCGTCTAAAACGAACCTATAATAAACATAATAAATCTTGAAGGAAGAGAAACGTAAAAGAAAATACCAAATACCAAAAGTAACAAAATAAAGATAAAAAGAGGAAGAAAAAAATTGGACAAAATAAGATCATATTAGATTTGAAGATAAAATGAGATTTGAAAAGTGGATTTGATTTTGAGATTCAAAACAATGGGCGACGTATAAGGATCCGCTGCATGATATTCAAATTTGTGACTTGAAAGATTTAATTAAGGTAAAATTAGAAAATTAGAAGGATACAGCAAAATAAAATAAATATTTACAAATAATAGTAAAATATCACAGTCTATCGCGATAGACTATCGCAGATAGATAGTAAAATATTTCTATATTTGTATATATTTTTTCTTGTTCATTTTTCAATATTTGAAAGCAAACCATATTAAAATTTGAAAGAATGATTTGAAATATATATATAAAAAACGAAGAATTATATAATTAAGGTTTGATCCTATCTTAATATTCAAAACAGTAGGAGGCGATTTTTTTAGGTTAAAATTGAATTCTATTGATATTTAAATATATAAATGATGTTGTAAAATTGAGGAGCAAAATGACAGAAAAACGGGGAAAGAAGCATGAAAACCGAAAAATTATAATATTAAAATAATAAATAATATAAAAGTAATTAAAATAACCAAATTAAATAAAATAAACTTAAAATAAACTAAAATAAAGAAAGTAGCATTTTATGGAAAATCTCTCAAATTTCTCCAATCATTTCGTATATATTCTCTCCAATGTGTGTGTTACAATATCCACCAAAAACCGCTATTTATAGGCAATTTGGCAAGTAGGTAGTGGCATGTGATGGCCACTAAGAATTGGTCATTAGTAGACACATGAACTTTAGCCACTAAGTGCATTTATATAATGGACATTTAATTTGTTCTAATATTCATAATACTCTCCCTTATATGCTCATTATATATATATAAAATATGCCTCGTTGAAACCTTACTAGGAAAAAATCCAATGGAAAAAAAATCCTAGTGAAGAAAAAAGAGTACATATTTCATATAATTTAATACTTCTAAAAGAATACAATACATCTGCTCCCCTCATAGGAACATCATTTGAGATCTCTGAGTTGTCGCATTCCAATCTTCTGCACCAATTTTTCAAAGGTTGCGGTGTGTAATGATTTTGTAAATAAGTCTACAAGGTTATCCTTTGAATATATTTGTTGTACAGTGATGTCACATTTTTCTTCAAGATCATGAGTGTAGAAAAGCTTTGGTGAAATATGCTTTGTTCTATCTTCTTTAGTATATCCTCATTTAATTTGGGCTATACATGCTGTGTTGTTTTCGTATAATGTTGTTGGAGGATTTTTACTAGAAGACAAGCCACATGTTTCACGAATGTGTTGAGTCATTGATCTTAGCCATACACATTCTCTAACTTCATGGATCATAAGAATTTCAACATAATTTGAGAAAATAGCTGTTATGGTCTGTTTCACTGATCGCCAAGATATAGCAGTTCCTCCACAAGTGAATAGATAATCTGTTTGAGATCTAGCTTTGTGTGGATCAGATAAATATCAAGAATCTGCATAACCAACTAAGTCAAAATTTGGTTTATTTGAATAAAACAAACTCATATCGATCGCTCCTCGGAGATAACGGAGTATATGGTTAATTCCCTTCCAATGTCTTTTTGTTAGATGATAAGCGCTTGAAAAGTGCTTTCTATTCTCTCAAATTAAGGGAGTTTATATTAGATTTCACTTGTTTGCTAGTGGTTTTCAGGTTAAAATGGGGAAAATTATAAGAAAAGACCAAAAGATCAAAACCGAGCAAGAATATGGTGAAAAAGAGATGAAAAACACAAAGTTGCAAAAATTAGGGTAGCGCTAAAACCCAAGAGGGTCTGTGCAAGAATTTGCCGCAGCACCGCGGCGCCATCTGAAAATTTTCAATAGTACAGCAGCGCCAATTTTTCATAAATGAAAAAATGGTATTTTTGGTAAGTTTTTGGGCGGCCAACTCTATAAATTTAGGGGTTTCCAGTAGCCTTAATTATCAATATGCAGACTAAAAGAGGCACAAGAAAGAGAGAATTGAGTGAGAGTTCATAAAAGAGTTCAAGGAGTGAGTTAGTTGCAAGGAAGAGGAAAAGAGTTCGAGATAATCGTGGTGCTTTTCGAATTCCGACGTGAGAGCCAAGGAGATCGTGACGGTGCTACCTCAATCAAGAGCCTTTTTTCAGTAGAGTTTCCCTTTCTTTACACTCTTTCTTTGTTTATTTTGTTTAAACATGTTGCTTCAAGCTATGAGTGGCTAAACTCTTTACTTTTAGGATTTTGATGAATTGTTTATGAATTTATGTTGATATTGTAGACTTTCATGGTTTTGTTGGAATGATTATGCTTTTCATTGTTATTGTGTTTAATTCTTGTGGATTGGCCATCTTCACATGTTAGGTTAGATGTATGATTGAGAGATTGTATGTTTAACTTGATCTATAACAATGAATGGTTGTTAATCTATCACGAGAGTAGTTAGGTTGACAATAAAAGTTGCTAAAGACTATTCTTAATGCCATGTAATTTCTATTGGTTTCAAGAGATTAGTAATCAATCGAGTTGCATGAGAAAAGGTTGTTTTTGAGAGAAAATAACTTGGAATTAAGTTTCTAGACTTAGGCATATGAATGACAATAAAATCCATGAAATCTATAATATTGCATGATGAAATAAACAAGGATTCATTACCCTAGAACTCTCTTTGACTCTTGTGTTTCTCACTTTATTATTTTCCTTATTTGGTTTATATTTTCTATAGTTAACAACTTCCATTTCAATCCTCAAATAAAATTGATTCGATTCTAGAATACTAAGTAACATAAACCTTCACAATTGGATCTCTAATGGAACGATATTCGGACTTCACTGTCTTATATTATTACTTAACCTCTACACTTGCGGATAACACTCAAAGTGCGTATCATTGGAGAAGAACTGTATCTAGCTAATAAATTTACTGAAAATGCAATATCTGGTCTTGTATTATTTACAAAATACATAAATGCACCAATTGCACTAAGATATAGTACTTCAGGACCAAGAAGTTCTTCATTATTATCTCGAGGTTGAAATATATCTTTCTTCACATTTAGTGAACGAACATCCATTAGAATGTTTAGAATGTGTTTTGTCCATATAGAATCTTTTTAAAATTTTTCCTGTATAGGTTGATTGACGAACAAATATCCCATCTACTAGATTCTCAATTTGCAATCCAAGGCAAAATTTTGTTTTTCCGAGATTTTTAATCTTAAATTCTTTCTTAAGATATTCTATTGCCTTTGAAAGCTCTTTAGAAGTTCCAATTATATTTAGGTCATTAACATATACAGATATAATAGCAAATCCTAATTGTGATTTCTTTATATAAACACATGGACATATTGAATTATTTTGATATCATTATTTCAACAAATATCCACTCAGGTGATTATACCACATTCGTCCTGATTGTTTTAATCCATATAGTGATCTAGGTAACTTTATTGAATATAGTTCTCAAGAACTTGATTTATGTATTTGAAGTATCTTAAATTTTTCTGAGATTCTCATATAAATGTAATTATCAAGAAATCCATATAAATATGCTGTGACAACATCCATAAGATGCATGTCCAAATTTTCATACACAATCAGACCAATTAAATATCTTAATGTAATTGCATCCACCACTGGAGAATATGTCTTCTCATAATCAATACTAGGTCTTTGTGAAAAACCTTGTGCAACTAGTCTTGCTTTATATTTTATGATCTCATTATTTTCATTTCTTTTTCTCACAAATACCTATTTGTATCCCATAGGTTTGACATCTTTTGGTGTCCGGACTACTGGTCAAAAAACTTGACGTTTTGAAAGTGAGTTTAATTCTGCCTTGATTGCTTATTTCCATTGAAGCCAGTCTTTTCTATGTCGACATTCTTCAACAGATTTTGGTTCAAGATTCTCATTTTTAGATATAATATCAAGTGCAACATTATGTGCAAAAATGTTATCAATAACTATATTACTTCGGTTCCATCTTTTCCTTGTCATGACATAATTTATTAAAATTTCATTATTATCTTTAGATATCTCACATTCTTCACTAATTGAATTATCAGTCATGTCCAAGATTGCTTCATGGATATTTACATCCTCAACCAAGTTTTTTTTTTACTATCGTTTATTTTTCTTTTCCGAGGATTTTTATCTTTAGAACCCACTAGTCTACCACACTTCTAACGTGTTCCAGATTCATTAGTGACAATCTTGTGTTGGGATATCAATTTTTAGCAGAACATTTGCAACGGGTATATGTGATTTAGTTACTTTCTTTGCATCTATAAATGCATCTGGTAATTGATTTGCTACATTTTGCAAATGAATTATTTTCTTAACTTCAAGTTCACATTGATTTGTACGGGGATCTAAATGAGACAATAATGATGCATTCCATGCAATTTCCTTTTCCAACTTCTTAATTCATCCCCCTAATGTTGGAAAATTTGTCTCATTAAATGACAATCAGTAAATCGTGCAGTAAATACATCACTCGTCAAGGGTTCCAGATATTTAATAATTGATGGGGAATCATATCCAACATATATTCCTAACCTCCTTTGAAGACCCATCTTAGTACGTTGTGGTGGAACAATTGGAACATATACTGCACATCCAAAAATTCTTAGATGGGAAATATTTGGCTCCTGGTCATAAGCTAATTGTAATGGTGAGTATTTATGATAAGCTGCTGACCTAATGCATGCAAGTGACGCAGCATGCAAAATAACATGTCCCTATATAGATGTAGAAAGCTTTGCTCTCATAAGTAATGGTCTAGTAATTAATTGCAAACGTTTTATAAATGATTATGCTAAACCATTTTGTGTATGAACATAAGCTACAAGATGTTCAACATTTATCCCAATTGACATACAATAATTATCAAAATTTTGGGATGTAAATTTACCAGCATTATCAAGACGAATGGTCTTAATTGTATAATCAGAAAATTGTGCTCTTAACTTAATTATTTGAGCAAGTAATCTTGCAAATGTAAGGTTTCAACTTAATAATAAGCACACATGTGAACATCTACTGGATGCGTCTATTAATACCATAAAGTATTTAAATGGTCCACTTGGTGGGTTAATAGGTTCACATATATCACTATGAATTTGTTCAAAAAATGCAGGTGATTCAATTCCCACTTTAGCTGGTGTTGGTCTAATTATTAATTTTCCTTGAGAGCAAGCATCACATAATAATTCACTAGATTAACGAATCTTCTGGTTCTTTAATGGGTGTCCATTTGAATTTTCAATGATTCTTCTCATTAATATAGATCCTAGATTACTCAACCGGTCATGCCAAATTGTACATATATCTGGATTTATGAACTTTAGGTTCATTGTTGCATATGTTTCAATGACTCGTATATGAGTATAATATAATCCAGAAGTTAAAGTAGACAACTTTTCCAATATACGTTTTTCATGTGAGACAGGAGATATGATATAAAGATATTATATCTCATTTTTCTTATTAGTCTCAATATGATAGCCATTGCAATGTATATCTTTAAAACTTAATAGATTTCTCTTTGACTGACTAGAGAACAATGCATTGTTAATTGTAGATTTTGTTCCTTTAGGCAAAATAATATTTGCTTTTCCAAATCCTTCAATTAGGTTTGCAGAACCTGATATTGTATTGATTTTTGCTTCTAGCATTGTCAATTTGGAAAAATATTTTCTATTTGTAAGTATTGTATGTGTAGTTGCACAGTCTGGTAGACATAGATTTTCATTCTTCATTTTTTAGTCACTCAACATATGAAAATTGTCCATGATTCTTCATTTAAACAAGATAATTACAATAAGAAAAACAAAACTTGAAATACAAGGTTAACTTAAAAAACATGAAAGATAGATAGATAAAACAATTCTACATATTCTCAAAATCAAAAGAAACACTTGTTATGCCATCATTTGTGCTGATTTTCTCTTTAAGAGATTCAAAGAAGTCCGCCACATCCAAATTTGTCATATTGGATGGGTCAAATATATCATTATTTTGATATACAAAATTTGCTTCCACATTTTGTCCTTTTTCCTTCAAGGAAGCTTGATAGACATCAACTAGGTGTTTTGATGTACGACAAACACGAGACCAGTGCCTAGTCATTCCGCATCAGAAGCATTTATGCTCATCATCTTTTGAATTCTTATCTTGTGGAGCTTTTTCTTTATGATCATCATTTCGGGTGGTTCTTTTGAAATATGGATGATTAGAATGATCACCACGAAAAAAATAATTATTTCTTCCTCTGCCACGATCACAACCACGTCCACGACCACGACCACGACCATGACCTCGACCACGATTATTAAAATTTACAGCATTCACTTCAGGGAATGGTGTTGTTCCAATTGGTTGAGATTCATGGTTCTTCATCAATAGCTCTTTATTTTGTTTAGCCACAAGAAAACATGAAATTAATTCAAAATATTGTTTAAAACCTTTCTCTCGATATTGTTGCTGTAGAAGCATATTCGAGGCATGAAATGTAGAAAATGTCTTCTCCAACATATCCGCATCAGTAATTTTCTCTCCGCATAAAAATAATTTTGAACCGATTTTAAATAATGCAGAGTTGTAGTCACTTACTGATTTGAAATCTTGGAGCCTCAAATGCATCTATTCATAACGAGCTTTAGGAAGAATGATTGTTTTCTGATGATCATATCTCTGTTTTAAATTCTTCCACAAGATACAGGGATCTTTTATTATTAGATATTTCATCTTCAATCCCTCGTGGACATGATGGCGAAGGAAAACCATAGCTTTTGCTTTTTCCTGAAGGGATGTTGCATTTCCCTCTTTAATTGTTTCTCCCAGGTTCATGACATCTAGATGTATTTCAGCATCAAGCACCCATGACAAATAATTATTTCCATTGATGTCAAGGGTTGCAAATTCTATTTTTGTAAGATTTTCCATGATAACACTATCACAAAGAATTATATTTATATTAGCAATTTAATATATACTAAACATCCAAAACAACGTTTAATTTACTAATTATAACAAAGAAAAAGTGGCATACCTTCAGAACCTACTTTCAACGGGAAAACGGCAAGAGCTCGTGCTGATAACGCGTTGTAAAATTGAGGAGCAAAATAATAGAAAAACGGGGAAAGAAGCACGAAAATCGAAAAATTATAATATTAAAATAATAAATTAATAAAATAATATAAAAGTAATTAAAATAACCAAAATAAATAAAATAAACTTAAAACAAACTAACACAAAGAAAGTGACATTTTATGGAAAATCTCTCAAAATTCTCCAATCCTTTCATTTATTTTCTCTCCAATGTGTGTGTTACAATATCCACAAAAAATCTCTATTTATAGGCAATGTGGTAAGTAGGTAGTGGCATTTCATGGCCACTAAGGATTTGTCATTAGTAGACACATGACCTTTAGCCACTAAACACATTTATATAATGGACATCTAATTTGTTTTAATATTCATAATAAATGACAAATTTTAATTTCAGGGTATATTAGATATGATTGAGAGTATTTTTGAATTTTAGAAAATTAGTTCAAGTGGATAAGATGAAATATGCTCTAATTTTGAAAATTTCTGTGGTTTGGCCCTCTTCAAAATGCAAAAAGAAATATTGCCATATAATAAAATTTCCCACAAGCTAATCTTTAGCCTACCAAAGTAAATATGCAATTGTGATCAAACCTTGCTAACATATGCATAGAAATTAAACTAGAACAAGAACTACAAGCATACAATCAAGAAATCTGAATATAAACCAAATCCTCACAATCCAAATAATGAATTTTTCCTACTCCTTAGCTAGATAATAGATATTGTGTAAGCACACATGTCAAATTATGATACAGTAAAAACAACCTCGGTCGAGTATACCATCCTCAGGGAATCAATTTCAATTCTTTTAGCTACCTAGAGATAGTGTAATTTTATCTAGGGTATCGATTTTGATGCAAATTGAACTAAAACTAAACTGAAAAAGCAAGTAAAATGATCGAGTATAGGGAATTTAACAAAGAGACATCCTACCTATAGATTTTATCAAATAACCTAATAAATTCAATTGCTTATTTCTTTAATCAATTAGCACAACACCTAGATCTAAAAGTCTTTTATCTGAATTGCCTCTTTTGAGGTCAATCTTTTCTTTCACCTAATTACTAATTCCTAATCTCTTGAAACACTCAATTCAACAAAACCTTAATACCCTTTGTTGAAGGAGAAATTTTTAACCATTCACAAACTGACATGTCATTTTTACAAAATTACAATAATTGAATTTGGGACCAATTAAAAGTTGACATGTACCCCAAACTGAAATTGAGGACATAAATTGACAAATTTCGAGGACCGCCACGTATTTTTGTCTTGATCGTTGGATTAAATAAAATAATTTGGTCCAATTTGATATTATTATTTGGGCTAAAATCCAATAGAGTCCTACAATAGACTTAATTTGGCCCAAGGCCAATGAAGGCCCAAATCCAATTTGTTGGGCCTAAGGACTAGGTGCATGGACCAACCAAGCCCAAGCTCACAAGCCCACCTGAGAATTCTATAAATAGAAGAGTTTTCTTCATTTGTGGGGTTTAGGAAATTCTACACTTCAGAGCCTAGATAGAATTCTCCCTACAATCAGAAGATTCCTAACTTCTTAAGCTGAACCAGACTTGAAGACTGAAGTTCTTTGGAACACATACATTTTTCCAAGACTCCAACTTCTAGAACATCTATGCACTACACTTCCATACATCAAGTGTACGCATTCAACAGAGAGAGAATCAGAGGATCAAGTACTAGAGATCGAACCACATCTGCATCAAATTTACATCAACTTAAGTTTAACTCCATGAAACAAGTTTATCTGGGAACCTAGTGCAAATAAATTGGCACGCCTAGTGGGAACTTTCTACCTTTCATCTCTCTCTCAACAACCAAATCAAGCAGTGGCCTCCAAGAAAGCTACGTTCAAAACTCATGCTACAAGCGATACCTATACAGGACTCATCACCCGCAGTCGTTCAAAGGGGGTCATGCAAGAGAAGGAACAAGGTTCTGCCATCGCGGAGAATATTTGGACGCAATTGACAAAATCTCCTAAAGGCAGGATTGTTGTCAAAGAAAATCGTTTGTTTGACAACCCTACTCCTACTTCTGATCGCTCCAAGAAAGAATCACATATTGATGTTATGTCTGTCAAGATGGCTAATGTAACAGCAGAGGCAACCATGGTAGAGATGGAGAGAAAAATAGAGCTCTTGATGAAAGCTGTCGAGGAGCGAGATCACGAGATCGCTGCCTTAAGAGAGCAGATGCAGGCTCGAGAAACGCCGAGTCAAGCCAAATGCCCACTGCCAAGACCAATGACAAAGGGAAAACTCTATTGTAGGGAAACTAATTGCAAGAATCCACCTCTCTAGCCTCTTTGTCGGTTCAACAACTACAAGATATGATCACAGACTCCATCAGAGCCTAGTACGGAGAACCATCTCAAGATTCCTTTATCTATTTCTTAACCATATACTAAAAGAATAGACAACTTAAAAATGCCTGCTGAGTATCAACCACCGAAGTTCCAGTAGTTTGATGGAAAGAGTAACCTGAAGCAAAATGTTGCTCATTTTGTTGAAACTTGCGAACAGGCAGGAACTAGAGGAGACCTGCAAGTCAAGCAGTTCGTCTGGACCTTAAAAGGAAATGCTTTCGATTGGTACACTGATCTAGAGCAGGAGGTGATCTACAGTTGGGAGCAATTAGAAAGAAAGTTCCTGAACCATTTTTACAGCACTAGGCATATCGTCAAGATGATGGAGTTGACAAGTCCTAAGAAGCAGAAGGGAGAGCCAGTCCTCGACTATATCAACCAATGGAGAGCTTTAAGTTTTGATTGTAAAGACCGACTCACCGAACAATTTGCGGTGGAGATGTGCACCCAAGGCATGCATTAGGAACTCCTTTACATCCTACAAGGAATCAAACCTCGCACATTTGAAGAGTCAGTGATTCGTGCCCACGATATAGAGCTGAGCATCACTAACAGGGGAACAAAAGATTTCTCGGTCCCTGAGGTAAAGAAAGATAAGAAAGAAGTCAAAGGCACTGAAAGTATTATGAAGAGTGCCATAAAAGAATCTATAGTCATTAGTGCAACCCCGCTAAAAATTTCCTCCAAAGGAAACAAAACAAAATCTGACTAAAACATGATGGAGGTAAGAGATGTCGCCTAACCTTAAAAGAAAGACAAGAAAAAGTCTATCCATTTCCTGACTCTAATGTTGCACACATGCTAGAACAACTATTAGAAAAACAACTTATTCAACTACCAGAATGCAAGCAGTCGGACAGTTAAGGAAAATTAATGATCCTAACTATTGCAAACATCATCGGGTCATTAGCCACCCAGTTGAAAAATCTTTCGTGCTGAAGGAGTTGATCTTGAGGTTGGCTCGTGAAAAGGAAATAGAGCTAGATCTTGATAAAGTAGCTCAAACAAATCATATTGCAGTGACGACAACTTCAAATATCCTGCCATCAATAATGTATTATGATCAAAGAAAAAGCTTAATCCAATTTAGGACCTTCGACGCTATAAGTGTTCAGTTTCAACAAGAGATTCTAACAACAGACTCTCAAAGCAAAGATGAGCCTGTTATAGATGGCAGTGAAAATTATTTGAAGGAAGCACTAAAGGTTGTTGCGTGTGATGCTGTCAACACAAGGGAGAGTGAATATATCCCTATAAATCCATTAAAGATGGTGATAGAACCAAAATACTTACCATCCTTCAATATAGATGACTTGTTGTCCCTCCCTCAAGCAGTTAAGAGTGCTCTCATTGACGCACGACTAGACTCAAATGCATCTAGTGACTTAGCTTCGATGGTACGCACATCTGCCCCTTGTTGCATGTCTATAACCTTTTCAGATGAGGACTTGCTGTTGGGATCAAAATCTCACAATAGACCTTTGTTTGTCTCAGAATACATGTGAGAGCAAAGGGTTAGTCAGATTCTCATTGATGATGTATCAACTGTTAACATAATGCCTAAGTCAACCGTGAAACAATTAAGCATCTTAATGGAAGAACTTTCAAATAGCAAATTGGTAATCCAGGGCTTTAACCAAGGTGGTCAACGAACGATCGACATGATACGCTTGGAACTCACTATTGAGGACCGGAAGGCCAACACATTGTTCCATGTCATACACTCGAGGACCACTTACAAGTTATTACTAGGGCCTCTTTGGATTCATGAAAATGGGGTAATAACTTCTACACTACATCAATACTTCTAGTTTTATAAGGAGGGCATTAAGAAATTTGAAGAAAACTCCAATCCATTCTCAGAAGCTGAGTCTCACTTCACAGATGCAAAATTTTACTTAAAGAGTGATAATGTCAGTGAAGCAATGCCTGCAGAGATCCCTCTAATAAAAGAAGGGGATAGATTCAAATCAAGACCACAAGCAGAGGCGAGAAAAGAGTCAAACGAAGAAAATACTTCCAACTCTCGAAAGAGTGAAGCATCCATTAGCCCTATGAAGACTAAAACTTTGAGAGAAGAGAAAGCTTCAAGTCCTCTAATCTTGCACTATGTTCCTTTGTGGAGGCACAAGAAGGGTGAGTCACCATTTATAGAATGCTCGAAAGTTGCCAATAGCAATCACATAAATGTTGAAGAAGTCGACAATTCAAAGGAAACCGAGCAAAGAACTTCTGTCTTTGATCGTATCAAGCCTTCAACTACTCGATCTTCAGTTTTCCAAAGATTGAGTATGGCCAAGATAAAGGAAGAAGATCAATGTTTAACATCTACCTCTACCCGAACTTCAGCCTTCAAAAGACTAAGCACCTCCATATCAAAGAAAGATTGACTTTCAACATTTGCTTTTGATCGTCTCAAAATGACAATCGACCAACATGAAAGAAAGATAAAAGTCTCGAAAGTAAAATTATTTCATGAAGAAAACAACGACAAGAAGATTCACAGTCGTGTCCCTCCACGCATGAAGAGGAAGCTATCTGTTGATATAAATACAGAAGGTTCCTTAACGGTGAAGCCAAAGCTCATCATATTTACGTATCCTACAAATGAAGAGGATGATTAAAGTCACGATGAAATAAGAGCTTTTGAAATTTAAATGTAGAAGCTTCTTATTGCAAGAGTCTAAACTACATGATGCTCTTGGCCCGGATGAGCTTAAAAGGTGAATGGCATAAAAAATCGAAACTACATGATGACTTGATCCCTATTCATTATAAAGGGTACGTATGCAACTTGAAGAAAACTTTAAGTTTAGTCCAATAAAAAAGCAAAAAAACACAAAAAAAAAAAAAAAAAAATCGTTAAACTACGTTATGACATGATCATTGTCTTCAAGGGTATAGAGGCACTTAAAGAAATTTAAGTTCAGTTCATAAAAAAGGTTACAAAAAAGAGTGCCATAATCACCTGATTGCGACATTTTAAAATCGATGTTTTTCATCCCCATTAAACAATGACATTCCAAACTGAATGTGCTCATCTCTATTGGGGGCAACATAACCAATCGAATATGTTCATCCCTCGTAAGAAGAAATAAGCTCTAGGTGGGCATTGTTTGGTGCATCTTCACTCCATCTCCAAAATGTCGACGTAGCTTCACCTTTTCTCCAGAATGCTGGTACAACTTTGTACCATCTCCAAAATGTTGGTGCATCTTTGCTCCATCTTCAAAATGCTGGTGCAGCTTTGCTCCATCTCCAAAATGCTAGTGCAGCTTTGCAACATTTTTAATATGTTGGTGCATCTTTGTTCTATCTCCAAAATGTTGATGTAGCTTCACTCCACCTCCAAAATGTTGATGTGGTTTCACTCCATCTCTAAAATACTGGTGCAGCTTTGTGGCATTTCCAAATGTTGGCACAAGTTTTCTTCATCTCCAAAATATTAGTGTAGCTTTGTTTCATCTCCAAAATATTGGTGCAGCTCCACCCCCTCTCCAAAATGTTGACACAACTTCGTATCGTTTCCAAAATGTGGGTGCAGATTCGTTCCACCTCCAAAATGCTGATGCAGCTTCATGGCATTTCCAAAATGTTGGTGCACTTCGCTCCATCTTAAAATGTTGATGTAGCTTCACTCCATTTTCAAAATGTTGATGTAGCTTCGTTCCCTCTCCAAATATGCAGATGCAGCTTCACTTCATCTCTAAAATGCTAGTGCAACTTTGTTCCATCTCTAGAATGTTGGTGCAACTCTGCTTTTTCTCCAAAATGTTGGCATAGCTTCGCTTCACCTCCAAAATGTTCGTGTAGCTCTATTTCTTCTACTAAATATTGGTGCGGCTTTGCTTAATCTCCAATTTGTTGGTGCAGCTTCGCTTCATCTTCAAGTATAAGATCGGTGTGCCTCCGTTGGCTCGCCTCCATCTCCAAAGTCAACTCTAATCTAGTTGAAGTTTGTTCAAGTCTAGTGTGCTTTATCATCAAGTTTGAGTTTGGTGCACTCTATCTTCAAGTTTGAGTTCGTTTAAGTTGGCTGCTCCAACTTCAAGTTCAAGTTTGGGGTGCTCAAGCTATAGAAACGATAAAAGAAGTTATTATTAAAAAGAAAATGACGTAATAAAAAAAAGGTTTATTGAAAATAAGATTGAGGACAAAATAAGTTTTCTTTTTTTTTTTTTTTAAAGAGACAATTAATAATAAAGTGAAGAAAAAAAAAGATAAAAGAAAAAATGAGCAAGTAAAATAGAGGTAATGAGAGGTCTATATTAGAAGGGGCAGGAGAAGAAAGCATGTTAGTGTCACTCAAAGGCCAGTGCACTGCAAAGAGAGGAGCACGGGGCGTATTGACGTAGTGTCAATCTATACCCCACGTGCGTTAGGACCTTTAGCATAGCAGGGAGCACGGGGGTATTGACGTAGTACCAATCTATACCCGTTTTGTCCTCCGACCTCCAATGTAGCAAGGAGCACGAGGCGTATTGACGTAGTGCCAATCTATACTTGATGTGTCCTCTGACCTCTAGCTTGACAAGGAACACGTGGCGTATTGACGTAGTGCCAATCTATACCCGAAGTGCTCCACAACCTCTAATGTAGCAAGGAACACGAGGCGTATTGACGTAGTGTCAATCTACACCCAACGTGCCTTACGACCTCCAGCATAGCAAAGAACAACATGCCATACCAAAAAAAAAAAAAAATGACAAAAAAAAGCAAATATAAGTGCACTATCGGTGGAAGTTCAAAATTAAAGAAACAAAAAGAAACAAAATACAAGTTTAAGAAAATAAAAAATAAAAAAGTAAAAAAAAAACAAAAGAAAAAAAAGAGAAAAAACGTAGAAAGAAAGAGAAAAAGAAAAAAATAAAAAAGAAAAGTTAAAAAAAAACAAAAGAAAAAAAAAAAGAAAGAGGAGAACAAAAAAAGGAAAAAAAAAAAAGAGAGAGAAAGACGTGAAAAGAGAAAAAAATATAAAAAAAAAAATAAAGGAAGAAGGAAAAAAACTCTAAAAGAGGGAAGAAGAACGTGTGAGGTTGATGTGTGGATGGAGCCCTATTTATAAAGGCCAATATTTGATTCAAATCCTAATTCAATTTAGATTTCTTTAGAAGATTTTGGTGAGATTCTCAAGTCAAATTTCATTGTAGATTTGATCTTAAATTTATCTCAAATTAAAATTTGAAACATATTCAAAATTTTATCCCAAATTTAAATTATCCAAGGGTTCTTTCCTCAAACCCAAATTAAATTGGGGATAGAGTCTCAAATTTACCTCAAGATAAAATTTGGCCATATTCCAAATTTTACCCCAATTTAAATTATCCAAATTTACTGTTCTTTACTCAAAGCCAAATTAAATTGGGTATAGAGTCTCAAATTTACCCATGTTAAAATTTGGCCATATTCCAAAATTTATCCCAAATTTAAATTATCCAAATTTAAGGTTATTTCCTCAAAACCAAATTAAATTGGGGATAGAGTCTCAAATTTACCTCAAGTTAAAATTTGGCTATATTCCAAAATTTATCCCAAATTTAAATTATCCATATTTAGGTATTTCTTCTCAAAGCCAAATTAAATTGAAGGTGAAATCTCAATTTTATCTCAAATTAAAATTTGGTTATATTCCAAATTTTATCTCAAATTTTAATCGAACTTATGTAGTAAATTCATAGCTTGATTAATTTAACACATTGAATAGAGTCAAATTCAAGAACATATTACTTGTATTTTGATTCAAACTTTATTTTTTTCGAGATTCTTCCACTCATGTATTACAAAATTACAATAATTGAATTTGGGACCAATTAAAAGTTGACATGTGCCCCAGACTGAAATTGAGGACATAATTGACAAATTTCGAGGACACCACATGTTTTTGTCTTGATCATTGGATTAAATAAAATAATTTGGTTCGATTTGATATTATTATTTGGGTTAAAATCCAATTGAATCCTACAATAAACTTAATTTGGCCAAAAGGCCAATGAAGGCCCAAATCCAATTTATTGGGCCCAAAGGCCAGGTCCATAGACCAACCAAGCCCAAGCTCACAAAGCCCACCTAAAAACTTTATAAATAGAAGAGTTCTCTTCATTTGTGAGGTTCAGGAAATTCTACACTTTAGAGCTTAGAGAAGATTTCTAACTTCTGAAGCTGAACCAGACTTGAAGTTCTTTGGAATACATACATTCTTCCAATACTCCAACTTCTAGAACATCCATGCACTACACTTCCATACTCCAACTTCTAGAACATCCATGCACTACACTTCCATACATCAAGTGTATGCATTCAACTGAGAGAGAATTAGAGGATCAAGTACTAAAGATCAAACCACATCCGCATCAAATCTACATCAACTTAAGTTCAACTTCATGAAACAAGTTGCTTTGGAAACCTCGTGTGAACACCCTTCATCAACAATCTCTTCTGTTTTATGCTAGTATATATATTCAAACAATAATCTAGCATGTACAATCTAGCCTAAACCTTATTATTACTTAAAGATTATAGACCAAAGAAATCAATCAATCGAAGATCAAGCAATCGAAACCATTCAAGAATATTCATGCCAAAAAGTATTGATGACAATTAAAATCAAGATCTACAAAAGAATTTAGTGGTACTCCATGACTAACATCTAGCCCTAGAACAATAAGAAAATAAACCTAGCATCACTTCCGTAAACAAAACCAAATTCTAAAAATCAAAACTACATTGGAACATTTAATAAAAAAGTTATAGAGAAAGGGATATCTGGCGATCCAATCTCGTTTCTATCCCAATCATCTCCAGCTCCAAAGACCCTTTGAGTATTGCTCCGACCTTTCTCTCTCGGCCACCAAAATCCCCAGACTCAATAACCTAATTTGAAGAGATGACCTACTTTTATAATGTTAGAATGTCGTGGTGTTATAAGACAGCGCTGCAACTGTATCAAAATAAAACAATGTCCATGTGAATGTTATGCACGTTATGATGCTAGGCACAACGCTGTGGCGCAGCACTACTTTGCAGCCCTCAATTTTTTTTTTTTTAGCTCTGACCTAGCATCGAGGCAGCACATGCATCTTTTCCCACTCATTTGAGCCTTTTTTATGGCTTAGGATTGTTTTTCCTTCCTGAGGCCATTTTCTCTAAAATTCTTCTAATTCCGGTCAAATGCTCGGTTCTTACAATTCAATATAAAATAGGCATCAAAAAACACATTTGAAGTACCAAAAAACTAACAAAAACCTCAGTCAAAAAAAGCACTTTTTGAGTCTTTTTCAATAATTCACTTTAGCCACTAATGGAGATCCATGGTAGAAGATACAATCCAAAATGTAACAGAACAAGAAAACTATATAGAGGAAAAGGGAAAGGAAGTGAGAGAGAATAAGAGATTCATAGGTTGGTTGGCGAGATGGCCTAAATGGGGAAAAATTATTTATAATAGTTATCGCAAAACTAGGTCTCTATCGACCAAATTAAAAGTGCAACAACATTGTGATGCTGCATTCTCTCTCTTTTTCATAGCAACGTGGTGCCACAGGACAGCGTCATGATGTTATACAATCCTTCAGCTTTTGCCTTTTAGTCTCGTGTAGCGTTAAGCTACAACACCATGGCGCTACATCCAGAGGAATTTTCGTCATTTTATCTCCTCTTTGATTTCGTTGATGCATTAGGTCTTTAAATTGTCCATTTTAGCTCATTTTCACGCTAACAATCAATTCTACCTCTTAGGTGCTTGAAACCTATACAATCATCAATTAAGCACATTTAACCTAAGAACAAACTTAACAAGCTAAGCAAGATATCATATTTCAATTGCTATGAATTTATCTTTAATTGCATGCTTCTAGAAGGGTTTTGAATACTGCTAATTCCAAGTTCAAACATAGTTTAATAAAAAAAATTATTTTGAAATTAAGAAGATGGAGGAAATCGTTATAAAGTTTCTAATGATTAATTAGGTTGACTTACAAATATATTGTAAGATTTTCCTATGGAGAGTTTATTTTGATATGCTTCCCACACCTATTAGATTCTTGCAAGTCACCAAATTTTGCCTAGAAGAATGTGCCCTTTGTGTCACTGAGATCATGAAACTGATATCCATGCTCTTAGAACTGTAAGGGAAATAAAATCATTTTGTCTTCTTGGACTCTAGTATGTTCCTTTCTTATTACCATTATACTAACTATTCTTCTCTTTATTTGTAACACGTTCGAGCGTCTCTATTTTTTCTGGATCCTGGGATTTTTTCCCTTACTATGTCTTCAATCACGCACCATTGAATTTTTTTTGGTATTTTGTAACAATCTCCCTAGATTATTGGTTGGATGCTTACTATGATGGCATATTTTGACAATAAAATTAACCTTTTATTTATGGGGAATATCAACCAGGACTCTTCTTCTTTTGTTGATGCCAAGTGGGTGCTCCCTCCTCAGGATTCTTTCAAGGTTAATTTCGACACCTCAATTGGAAGCAGTGAGATGTGTGACGTGCGCAAAAACTTGTTGGAGGTCCTTGCTGCCAAATAGATTTATAAAACTCTGCACTATACTAACTATACTACAAAGGTGCAGTATAGATGGCAAGATTGGGTTGTCTCCTTAGAGAACTTAGGACGATTTTAGCTTCTTCTTGGATTCATGGTTGTCATAGGGAGGGTTTGCGTGTTATGTTGTAGATGTAAAGACTTGAAATTAGAGTGCGTAAAAGTAAAAGTTGGAATTGAAATGAATTTAATTTGATTAAAAGATCTAGCTTCGGATTCATAATCCACCTATTTACTTGGTTGATCATGGAACTTCTAAAAACATGCAATATTTGCCAATTTCATTCTTAGCCATGTACTTAAGAAGACCCTAGTCACATGCCCTAATGTGTTGATTAATTTTTCTTAAACAACCTAGATGCTTAACTAATTGAGTTTGATATCGTTCGTATTAATTAAACACCCACATTAAGAAAGGTAGTCAAACTAAGTTGATGAATAACCCGGATAGCCTAAGTTACTATCAATTCATTCTCAAATTTGATTACTCTTGCAATATGTTGTGAAAGGATTGCTCTAAACAACTTGAAATCCACACCTAAGTATGCTTTAACCCTGTTGCCCTTAAGAGAATGAAATATGAAGAGTAAACACTAGAAATTAATGAATCAGTGAGAAATGTCCAAAAACTCATAAATTCATAGCATAGACATGAAAGCATTCATTCAAGAACAATTCAATATCAGCAAACTGCATTAATGAACTAAAAACCAAGTCTCACAACCTAATTGAGTGGGTTTCAATCCTACCTAAGCTAGAAATCACTTACCTTAGCCACTCATAATGTGCTAAAATGAAATCCAATCATGAAATAAATGAAAATTACAAGAAGGTAAAGGTTGGGAATGAAAATTACAGCGAAAATGAGGTTGGTAAGGATATGGCCCTATATTAAGCCATATTTAATGTCATTGAGGCTAGCATCCATCCCCCTAAGGTTGAAACTGATTCTGATATGAATAGAAGAACCTCAACATGTAATATGAATCTCAAGAAAGAGCCCTACATGCTGTCCAAGTTTACACTAATCAAAGAAAAAGAATTTTGTGAAGTCAAGTGAAATTTATGAAGAATATTAATCAAACTTCATTTATTGAACAAAGACTTTATGCTACTTCAAATGGGATGTCACTTACTCTTGGATGATTACAAATGCATGGAATATGGATGAGAAAAGATAATCTTAGATTTATTGTATTTACTAAACGTATTTTTCAGTTTGATTCATTTTATGTGATTTTATGTTACAATTTGATCATGGTTGATAATGTCATTAATTATGAGTGTTACAACATTTTAAATGTCTCATAGTATGTCTAGAGTTATATTTTGAGGCCTATATAATGTCATGTAATTGTTTAAACAAAGAGACTTGGAAGAGACTTGGAAAATGTAGTAAAAAGAGCCTTTGAGCTTTCTTTTAGCCTTGTGCTATGTTTCTTTTGCAATTCTACGGTGTTTAGATTGCATGTACAGAATCATTCAAACTTGACTTGATCGATCTTGTTGTGGAGTGATTCGAAGATCAAGGTTCGATGGGAGCTGCAAGTTTTTTCCAATCTGTGGTTTTGTCGAACATCTAAGTAATCCGTTGTCTAGCCATTCTTAGGGGTTGAGATCTTCTTGATTTAGGGTGTTTTGAGTTTGAGATATAAAAGTCTTGTTTGTCAACAAGGTTATTAGATCTAAATTTTCAACTGTTACTTATCAGATTCTCTCATTAACTGAAAAACTTATGAATGGATCTTCACGTTATTATAATGAGATTCAATATTTTGTAGATACTTGCGTGATTTACATCGTATGAGGGCAATCAATGGATTCTTCTATGTTACTCGCAACTGCAACTCTGTGTCACACGAGCTTGCCATGTACACATGGACAAAGACATTGGCCAACATCGATTTGGGTTGAAATCACCCACTATGAATTAATCAATATTTTCAGTTTTATTTTATAATAAATAATTAATAACTAGAAAATTGTTTTGCCATTGATGCGATTTCAATTTATTTTATTTTTTGTTTTTTTTACCATTTTAAAAAATGAAAACTCCTTATTTGATTATTCAGAGTTAACCCTTTTTACTTTAGTAAACGATTAGCCGATTAGCCATAATCAGATTTATTTTTGATGGATTTACTTTAAACACATAATGCGAAATAAAATTTTAACATACCAATTAGCTTGAAAACCAAGTAGAACCAATAATGAAATAGTGAGAAATGAATTTTATATATGAATAAAAGATGGTTTGGAACGGACAAAATAGGTCCAATGTTAATAAAAGATTAGATAAAAAGTCCAAAATAAAGTAGAGTTGGCTCAAATAAGTTCAGAGGCAACTAATCATTGACCTAATGAAATTTAAACCAGACTTGTTAAAAGTTAGGATAAATTCATATCTTAATTAAAGATCAAAATGACTTCTAGGTCAATTTTCTTATAAATACATCTCTTTATGAAATAACTTAACTTTTGGCTCCTATCTTATCATAGAAGTTCTTATTTCTAACTTTGACATCATAGTTTTTTTTTTTTCTCTTTGATTTGCTAGTTCTCTCTTTTTTAAATTAATTTTTTCCCTTAAATTTTATTATTGCTGTCATGTGAAGGCCAAGTGACTTTTTTTGTACAAATTTACATAGACGTTTATATATTCAATAATAAAAAATATCTCCTATTCAATAATTAAATGAGTGTACCCAACGAACAAAAGACAATCTTTGTTATTTTAATAAGTTGATTATTTAGATCATGAATTTGATTAGAAAATACTATAAGATAAAATTTTGTGAGAGTATGTTACGTAGCCTTGATATATATGTATAATTTAACATACAGTTAACTAGAAAAACTAAGTGACAACCTTAAAAAAAAAAAAAATGATAACTTATTTAAAATATATAGTATTATACACACAACTTTAGATCGACCCTACATGCTTTTATACACACGTTAAGTTTGCTAATTTTATAGTAAGGAATTAAGGATAAGTATAAACTGAGTAATTGAGCTAAATTAATTAATTAATTAAAGATTAAAAAAAAAAAAGTACAAATTACACCATATTGCGTACAATATTGCAAAACGTTTCAAAGTATCTTTAATTATTATTATTTTTCCCCACCTCATTATATCTTTTGTTAATTTAGTTGGCTCGATTCTTGTTCTGTTCATCAACAACATTGTCATACATGACTCATACTTCCATTATACAATTTAGGTTAAACTATAAATTTAATTTAGGGTGCTTAATATTATCTTCTAAAAAAAATTAGGGTGCTTAATATAAAATTTAGGTCAAAATGAACCTAAAAGTAGGGTGTGATGTGAAATACATAATTTTGGTCCATTTGTTGTATTCAACAATGTTGTATCCAGTTTGTCCGTAGATTTTAATTTTTCTTTTTTCTTTTTTCTTTTTTCTTTTAGTTACAAACATGATCTTAAGAATATATACTTCTATTTAGTTGTTACTTCTAACACCATGAATAAAATATTGGTCTATCAAAGTTGTATGTCAAATATTACTAACCCAACCAAATTTATTTTATGAGCATGCATGTCAACATTGGACTAATTAATTAAGAGAATTTGCATTGGGTGGCAATATTAAAATAGAATTTTGCAAGTATATCTTCCATATTTTAGATTTTGCAGGTATAGCGAAATCTGAAAATTCTGAAATTTGGTTATTTTTTATTCCACAATTGCCCTCCCCCACACATTTTTTTTTTAAAATTATTTTTCATGTTCTTCTCGTCAGGCACATTATTTTAAATCATCCCTCACTTATGTAGCACATTGGATAACACCTGAAATGTGCTATCTTCCTTAGCTTAACTCGGGATTGTTGTGCTATTTAATGTGTTAAAAGTATTATTTTGTAGGTTTTGAGCACTTAACAGGTAGAGAGGGGCATTAGTAATGAATCGGAGCTAAAACGGACCAAAACTGAGTTCTATTGCATCAATTGGGAAAGAGAAATCCAAAAAGACAAAATCGCCCTTAAAGCAACAGTGTAGCAGTGCCACCTAGGTAAAATTGTTGGCGAATCGCAGCCAGCGCAGCGACGCTGTCCTAGAGTGTTGTAATGCTCTGGAGTTTTGTTGTGCATGTACGTGCGACAGCGCCACAGTGCTTCAACTACTTTAAAGAGAAAATCTCGATTTCTATCATAAAAAAGGCAGCCATTAGTCGACGAACACTAAAATTCTCTCAACTTTTCCTCTGCTTTTCATCTATTTATGCAACGGAACTCGATCCTAATCGGTATGTAGATTATCAGCTAAGGTACATAGTTCTAGCTTGGATTTTTAGGGATTTTCTTTCACTTTAATGTTCTTTTGAGCTTTTGAAAAATTCTATTGTATGTGTGATTTGATTTTGAATTTTAAAGTACTACAATCATATTTGTGGATGCTGGTGAATACTACAATCATCGTTTTAGATCAATGTACGATTTGTAACACGTGAATCTATTTTGATCATAGAAGCAATATGTTAGATAAGCTTGCGAATCTAAATTGATAAGTATTGTTCTAATCAACCTAGAATTAAATTAATAGAGTATTTAATTTTCAGCCTTTCCAGTTAAATGTTTTGCCTAGTTCTCCCTAAAATTTAAAGCAGTTAGGGTAAACTTGAATTTTGCATGTCTTTCATCGGTTTAATTTATCTTAATTTGCCGATTAGGATGATTTAATTAATCTTTCTAATTAAATTGGTTAGGTGCAAACTACAATAAATTTGGCAATGATGACTCGATGATTAAGAAAATTGAATAAATAAGATTTTGTTGTAACCCAAGCTAGGCACTTTGTAGGACAGCGAGCTGCAGAGATCGAGTTTGGGGTTGAAAATTTGAGGTTAGTAAGTTAATTAATTTTTAACAACTTTTGTGAAGGATGGTTGAGCTGAATGTGAAGGGAAACAGATTAAATTTAGGGAATCTAACAAACAGATTTGTTCAAATTTCTCAAGTAATTTGGAGCAGGATGGAGTAAAATTGACTTATCTGACGAACAAAGGGGGGATAGACCCTGAGATTTGAAGGTAAGCTAGGAAACTTATTTCTCTACACGTTTGTAAGAGGAAGAAAATTCTAATTCGGGTTGGAAATGCTACTTTTAACAATTGGAAGCGAGGACAGACACTCTGGTGTGACAGGTATCGCTAGAGAGATTAGTGACACTGAGGGAGAGATTAGCGACACTGAGGGCGTGAAGAGGCAGCAGCGAGATCAGTCTCGCTAGGTGTCTTTGATCGATTTTGTCTCACAAATTTTACTGGTCTTGTTGGTGTCACTAGTCTCGCTGGTCTCGCTAGTCAGGTAAGTCCGCTGGTCGACTAGTTTCGCTAGTACAGATTTCATTGGTTGCTTGGTTTCGCTAGTTCTGATCTTGCTGGTTGTCTAAATCTCGCTGATTGATGGATTTTGTTATAAAGTTTGGTCTCGCTAGTGAGCTAAACATCAATTTTTATGACCTATTTGCTATACACTATTAGGAATTTTAGGGAATATAACAAAGAGAATTAAACCATTTCAAGCCGAGAGTAGCTAGGAAAGGCATATAATCCATTAAGAGCTCGGGATAAGTTGTGAGTGACAATTTTATTTAAAATGAGCTTTACTTTATACAAAATTTTCATTATGCATAAATATGATTCAAAGCATGTTTTAATGTTTATGCCTTTCACGAGTTTTAGTGTGCCCCAATGACTATTCGTTTGAAAGTACGCATGTGTTTTCATGTAAGTGTATATTATGTGTTTTGTATTGGAATTATTCGATGCATGCTAGTTGTTAAACAAGTTTTACGAAAGACATGCTATTTATTAACCTATGATTTTATGAAAGCATGATGTTTGATAATGAATATGTGAAGATTTGAGATGACATAAACTTGTGAATTTCTATCATGTTATTTCCAAAAGCACGTGGTATTTGATTTATGTTTTTGAAAGGCCCCAATGCTGAAGGACTCGGAGAAGGCATATAGGCAGCCTAAATATAGGAATGGTTCCCAATGCCAAAGGACTCGGAGAAGGCATATGGGTAACTTGAATATAGAATTAGTCCCCAATACTTCAGGACACAAAGAAGGCATATGGGTGACTTAAATCTTGTATATGGGACCCGGTACTGAAGGACTTGAGAAGGTATATGGGCAACCTAGGATATGATTTCTATGTGCATATAGAGGTATAGTTGATGTTGTTGTGTTGAGATTACTCCACACAGCTAAGGTTATTCAACGTTAGGTTGTCGAGATTACTCCACTCCAACTAAGGTCGTTGAGCACCGCTCTACCTCAACTAAGGAAAATATTTCAGATGTATGTTGAACTTTTATGACTTTCAAAAATGAAATGTATATGGTTTAATAACGTTAATCGAGCATGTTTTTCCTGGATATGGAAATGAACTATTTACTATTTTATTATTATCGTTATTTAAGCACAGTTTTGATGTACTCCTAAGTTAAGAAAGATTTTTTTTTTCCTGAACTTGTCACTCACTGGGCAACCTAGCTCATGTTTTCCTTTGTTTTCTGTTTTCTAGGTAGCGAGTGAGACCGAGGTGCTTAGCCTATATAACAACTCATCTGGGCCTATCACTAGTGTCTATGAACATTGTAAATATTTGTATCTTAGACATGTTTGTACATATAGAGCGTTAAAGAATGGGAGTTAATAAACTTATGTTACCTTCAAGTTTGAATGAAAGTCTGTTCTTGTATGATAGCTTAGCCCTGGTTGGACATTGATGTTCTAGTATGATTTATATTTGCTTATTAGGTGTTTGGTCACATTTAAGGTTGAACAGGTTGACAGTAGATGTCGTAAGAGGGTCGGTGTCTGCTGTCCTCACACTTTCTCCTAAGTTAAGAGGGTACTTAGGAAAAGGTGTGACAATACGACTGCTTAATGAAATCTGCAAGAAAAGAATGTTGTGCTAAAAAGAAATATCATGAAAAAGAAAAAAAATGAACTTGTAATGATATGCATGACTAGGGGTAGAAAGAGCTACCTTTGCTGTGATTAGTTAGGACACTCGCAAGAAAAGAATGAGTATAGTTCCCTACAATAAATGTGCGAAAGCTAATGCCAATTGATAAAATAAATACAAGTTAGGGCCCTAGAGTTCAAATTCAGGTACCTCAGTTGAAATATTACCACTTGGATTTGTTTTGGCACTTGATGGTTTGTGCATGAGCCAACAGTGAGGGGGAAACAAATTGAGCGCAATTTAATGTTATTCTAGGTTGCTAGAGGCTTAATTAGAAAGGTTTTGAACTTACTCTTGCATGAGTTAGGTCTAGAATTAGTCTTAAATTGTGCTTCATTGATTGATTATAAATTGATCTCATTGTTGAATGCAAGTTGAATCCTAGTTGACTATTGAGACTTGAGTAACGAACTGTGCATGGTTGAGTGAGCATAACTCTATGTGACTATGTGCATTATTCTACCTTGCTCGAGGACGATCAAGAATTAAGTTGGGGTGTTTGATAGCATCTGAAATCTGCTATCTTTCTCAACTTAACTCGAGATCGTTTTGCTATTTAATGTGTTAAAAGTATTATTTTGTAGGTTTTGAACATTCAACAGGTAAAGCGGGATGTTAGCAATGAATCGATGCTAAAACGGACCAAAACAAAGTTCTATTGCATCAACCAGGAAAGAGAACTCCAAAAAGACAAAATTGCCCTTGAACCAACAGTAGCAGTGCCGCCTTGGTGCTGTCACGACGCTTTTTCCTAAAGGTAGAATTGTTGGTGAATTGTAGACAGTGTCGTGATGTTGTCCTAGAGCACCATGGCACTTCGGTATTTTGTCACGTGTGTACGCAAGACAGCGCCGCTGCACTTTGCCTACTTTATAAGAGGAAATCTCGATTTCTAGGGTAAAAGAGGCAACCACCAGTGGATGAACACTAACATTCTCTTAACTTTTCCTCGTCTTTTCATCTATTTATGCATCGAAACTCGATCCCATCAATCAGTATGTCGATTATGGGCTAAGGTACTTAGTTCTGGCTTGAGTTTTTAGGGATTTTCTTTCACTTTAATGTTCTTTTGAGCTTTCGAACTGATTTCTATTGTATGCGTGATTTGATTCTGAATTTTAAAATATTATGATCATATTTGTGGATTTTGGTGAAGACTGTGATCATCATTTTAGATCAATATACGATTGGTGACACTTGGTTGTATGTTGATCATAGAAGCAATAGGTTAGATTAGCTTGTGAATCTAAATTGATAAGTATTAACTAATCAACCTAGAATTAAATCAATGGAATATTTAATTTTGGTCTCTTTAGTTAAATGTTCTGCCTAATTCTCCATAGAACTTAATGTAGTTAGGGTAAACTTTATTTTTGCATGCCATTCTTTGGTTCAATTTATCTTAATTCGCCAATTAGGACGATTTAATTAGTCTTTCTAATTAAATTGATTAGGTGCAAATTACAATGAATTCGACAATGATGACTCGATAATTAAGAACATTGAGTAAAGAAAATTCTGTTGTAACCCAAGCTAGGCTTTTTTTTTTTTCCTGATTGTTATCACAACTATTTGTTTTTTTATTTCGTGTCATCTAATTTCTTGCAAATAACCATCTTAAAACCCCCCTTCAGTTATTTTGAATTGTCAACTACTTAATTGAGAAATATTTGTACTCCCTGTGTTCTACCCAACCTTGTCACTACTACGGTTTGGTAAGTACGGTAATTATTTGGCATGGAATTGGGCAACGAAATCCATTCGCCAACATTCCTAGCATCTTATTACTATACGTAGATACGGAGTTTGCAAAAAGCTTCATTCTCTATTCCAATGGCAGAATTAATCCCAACCTCACTCTCAAACCTTAATAATCAAATCCACTTCTCTTCCTCTCCTCCCATCATCTCCTTCCAATCATTCAAGGCCACATCGAATTGTTCTAGTAACATAGCAGAAACATAAGTAGAAGATTAGGGTTGGGATTCATATCTATAATGGTATCGTTAGTAACTATGTTGTCGGTGGAAAATGGCGAATGCTAATTTAGATTTAAAATTAATCGCGGGGAGGTGGAGAGGTGGCTAGTGGCAGATGGTGTGCTAGTTGGTGAAAGAAAGACGAGGAGCTTTGTTGCGTTGCAAAGAAGAAGTACAAGGGTCTTTTTGAAAAATAAAATAAAATCTAAGTATATTATTATAAAGTATATCAGCTCAGTCAGGTGAATCAGCAGTATAAACAAGTGCATCATTATCAAGTTTATTAACAATATATCAATTATCAAGTGTATCAGCAATATATCAATCAAGTGTATCATCATTATTAAAGATGTACATCATTATCAAATTTATCAACAGTATATCAGTCAAGTGTATCATTATCAAGTTTACCAATCAAAGTATATCAAGTTTATTAACAGTATAAACAAATGAATGATTGACAAACGTATTAATGGTATATCAAATACATCAGTACGTATCAAAAGTATATTAACAATATGTCAGTTCATATCATGATATCAAACAACTTTCAAGAATATGAATAGTGTATTAGGTGTATATCATATATTAATCAATTTTTGATATCAAACAACTTTCAAGTGTATCAATAGTAGATCAATTCATATCAAACAATTTTCAAGAATGTTAATAGCATATCAGCAATATATCACATATCAATCAACATATCAAACAATGCTTTCAAGTCTATCAATAGTATATCGGGAGTATATCATATGACAATCAACTTTTAAGGACTTATAAGTATGATATTTCATGTCTATCAACAGTATATCAGATATGAGACATGAGTGTATCGGATATCAATTATCATTCAAATTTAGCAATGAGTAGCAAAAAACATAAGTGTATTTGTAAAATTTAGCAATGGTTTTCTAAAATTGCAAATATAGCAAAATATTTAAACCTAATTTTTTATTTTTTTATTATTTCATTTTTGGCCTCATCTTTGTATTAGTAAGTATATCAAATATACTTTATATTTTAAGTTATCAGTTGACTGATATATTTTATATTTGATATATGAATCAGCTGATTTACTTTATTTAAAGAATATAATTTGTACAATTATTTTTATTCAATTAGGTCAATTTTGATGGTCTAATATGAAAAAGCTATGAGATGACCCGTCAATCAAGTATGGATGTTAAATAGAAAACACAGACAAGCACTTTAACATCTAAATAACCCAACACTGAGTGAAGAATAATTGCACACAAGAGTTGGTAACCCAGTTCAGTGATAATTCACCTATGTCTAGAGGGCAGTGTGATCAGGAAAGATAATTCACTAATATTAAATTGTTAAGCAATTAAAACAAAGTACTTATTTGTAAAGTATCAACTTCTATAGTGACTCTTGCGCAGCATAACCATGATAGTCACATAGGCTCCCCCTAGATATTAGACTCCCTCTTCAAGTTTATATGACCAAGACGCTTATGCCACAAGCTGGGTTCGTCTTGTTTAGAGAGATGACAGATTGAAGATTCATTTGCAGGATTCCTCAGTAACAATTGTCTGAGGATTGCGACCCTGTTCATGACAAGAGAATGTTTCAGCAATGCCATATGATTCAATATTTCGAGCTCTGACAAACTCAATCTTTTGCTTGCCTTTTGATTGCGAGTGAGAATTGTACTGTCCTCTAGATTTTGAAAAACCAAGACCAGGACTGTCACCTACAGTCTTTCCTTTGAACAAAATCTCTTCAAGAGAGTTTGTACCAGTGTTGAGCATTCTTATATTTTTGCTCAAGGAGTCTTTCTTAGTTCTGTTTTGAGACAGTTCACGTTTCAAATCTGTTGTAGTAGACGTGAGTCTGTGGTTGTCAGCTAGAAAAGCCTTTATTCTTTCTTTTTACACATTTAGAACTTTTATGTCATCTTGCCATTTGTTGAATGAGGCCTGATAAGAGGGATCATCCGAAACTGATTGAGGAATATTGCCAACGTGATCAATATACACGTCATATTCAAAGATCTCAGCTAACGAGGTGTCAGAGGAGATGTTGTTGACAAGTGCTTTGACATCTTCTTCTGACTTACAACTGTCTTCAGAATCATTGTCAGACAAAGTTAGAACATAACTTCTGTTCTTCTTATTTAGAAAAATTTGAACATTCTGCTTGATAATGACCATATCCTTCACACTCTCTACATTTGACATATCTTTCTTAATGAAAGGAGGAATTAGTAGGTTTTTCTCCGTCTTTCTTATTGCCAGAAGCTTGAGCTGTTTTGTTGTAGAATTACTTGCAATTGTGCTTCTAAACCTCTTAACAAACTGTTTAAGAACTTGGTTGAATTGCTTGGAGAATAAAACAATGGATTCTGTGAGAGACTCTTTTGATTCTTTGCCAGTCACGTCAATTTGTTGCTTAGTTAGAGATTGCAAGGCAATACCCTTAGTCATTTTCTCAAGTTTCCCTTTTTGAGACATTTCAAAAGTCAGTAAAGAGCCAAATAGTTCATCCACTTTCAAGGATGTTATGTCTTGAGCTTCTTTGGTAGTAGTGACTTTAATATTGAATTTCTTGGGCAGAGATCTAAGAACCCTACAAACCAGTCTTTCCTCTGAGATCTTCTCCCCATGGGCAAATGATTTATTGGCAATATCAAGTAACCAAACATTAAATTCAGCTATGGACTCCTCATCATTCATTTTCAAATTCTCAAACTTTGATGTCAGCAATTGAAGTCTCGACATTTTGACTTTAGAGGTTCCTTCGGGGGCAACAGATAAAATATCCCAAGCCTCCTTTGCAGTGACACAAGTATTAATCAACCGAAAATTGTTGCGATCGACACCATTAAATATGACATTTAAGGAATGAGAGTTTCCTAATGATGCTTCATCTTCAGCCTTTGACCATTGTAATTTCGGATTAAGTATTTCCTTTCCGTCTTCAGATTTAGTAATAAGATAGGATCATTTAGTGACAACAACCTTCCATGTCTTGCTACCAATAGATTTCAGGAAGGTGATCATGTGCGCTTTTCAATAGCATACCAACATTCATGATCTAAATATATTTCAAGTATAGTATTAGTGCATTAGTTCTATATCAATACTCATTCAAAATGTAGTTCAAGTATATCACTAATATAATAGCACTCCCTCAAAATTCAGTTCCATATTAGGTATATCAACTAGTATACTACTGATATATATTTATTTAATAATATACCTAAAATAAAGCATATCATATGAGTGATATACCTAATATACATTCGATCAATAATATACTAATAATATTTATCACGATGATAAAAAGATATACCTAAAATAAAATGAAGTGTATTAGTAGTATATCAATGAATCAGCGGTGAATTCGTGTGCCAGCGAGCTTTTGAACCGCATCTCAAAAATAATTCTTGGTGATATTATAAATTAGGAGTTGAAGGTGTTGCAGTCGCTGCTGGGTTTGAGCTTGCACTGCCAATTCCGGCCGCAGTGGTGGTTGAATAAAACTCTAATTCTGATTCAAATTCAGATTGGAGTGAGTAGAAAATCAAGTTTGAGCTTCTTCATGAAACTAGGGCTTGAAAATTTTGTGAGAAAGCTTGTGAGGTGCTTGAGATATTGGTCCCTGCCTGTGGAGGCCATACTGCCGCCATTATTAGTAGCATAGGAATCTCCCGTTAGAGAAGGTTGGCAGCTTTTCTCCATATTTCATTTAAAAAAAAAAAAAAAAAAATACAAAACCCAAATAGCCAAACCCCTTTTCTTGCTGAAAACACAACTACGGATCTAATCTAATTCAAATGATCTTGTAAATGTGAGGGTTTGCGTGGAATGAGGATGGAAACATGGCTTTTTGGACTTTTCACTTTTAGGAATTAGGATGACGGAGTTTCTTTTTTGCTATTTTTGCAAATTTGAAAAGTAGGAAGACACAAACTTAGCTTTTGTAATACATTTTGCTAATAGTGCAATTGCCCCGTAAAACCAATATAGTTTGTAGCATAAACTAATTAAAAGAAAAACACACGTCCTAAAATTTAAGGATGTAATTGAAACATTTTATGTAAAATTGAACTCAATAGGGCACAGTAATATAATTCTAAATAAACTTAAACATTATAATTTATTCTACAAATTAAAGTATAGAGTATAGGCGTACAATATATAAATTCCACACACTACAGATACATCTACTAAAATCATTCTTTAAAATATTTAATTATATCTAATAGTTTGCATTAACTAATTATAATAGAATTATATCATACCATGATAAGTATGGCCAATATCAAATCGGCTAAAAATATTATTTAATATAAAGTTGGCGTTCTAAACAAAAGGGCTATAGTTTAAATAGTGATCTTTAGTTGGTATTTTAAATAAGTTCTCGTTTTCCTTTTGGTTCTCATTAACAAATTTAAGATCCTGTTTGATGGGTCTTTTTCAAAAGCGTTTTTTTTAATTAAGATGTGAATTAAAAGTTGTTGAGTTGACTAATGATAGTTGGTGATATTGCATATATACCTATTTAGGAGAATTTAGCCATGTTTTTGGGGTGTTCTAATGAACCAAAGTAGGACCATATGATTAATTCTTTCACAAGCTTTAAAAATCAATGAGTTCAGTGAGAGGTAAAGAAATTCAAACCACAGATCTCATGATTACAAACACACTCAAATGTCAATTGAACATAGATTTGGTGGTGAGAATATTGAATTAATTCACTAATAATTCACAACATTTCAATTAGATGTATGCTTGAATCTATACATAATGTTAATCATATAGTAGTTTGCTTTTTTAAGAAAACAAATTCTTCTACTTCATTAAATGTATTAAGTCGGTCAAAAAAGTCACATTGAAGGTAACTTTTCATCTCTATGATCAACCGCAAATCAAACAAAATTACTAGAACGGAGATTTTGTTATTTGTGTTAATAGCTCCTAATTTTTTCTTATGATGGTTTTATTCATGGGGTTTTTCTCTTTTAGCTAGATCATTCGGAGATGTGCTGTCGTGAGAAATGTTTTTTTTTTTTTTTTTTTCCTCATAGGGGTTACTTCAAATCAGTCACACATAATTAATCTTGAAATTCCCACAATTAAAGCTACTGAAAAATAAGATATACCTGGTTGGTATTAGGGTAACAACAATCATTTATGTTAGATTGGTGATTGGCGTTATATTTGTTTAATACACCAATGATAGTTTTGTGGTTATCACAATTGTTGTTTTAGAAAATGTCACAAAAGATGTTATCCTGCGGTATTTTCTCTTTCCTTATCTAGAAAATTCTACAAATTTAATTTCTCAAATATTTTCTTTGTTAAAGTGCTGTTGGTTTTGAATGGGGTTCTCTTTCCTTATTCTTTGTCGTTTTTATAAAAGGGAAAATCATGATTCCCTTAGAGTTGCCACTTTAATTGTGTTGTGTATGTGATTTGTGTTTGTGGACGATCTTTGCAATCCATACGTTACTGTCTCTACTCATTGTAATTCGCGGTGCAAAATCATTGTTGAAGAATAAAAGATCAAGAAGATAACTTTTATCTTAGGGGAGAGCCTAAGGCATTGCTTCTGAGAAAACGGAAGATATCGTTGTTCAAGAGGGAGTCTCATACATTGTCGGAAGTCGCAGTGTTCTACACTAATATTAACTTGCTTAGGGAGAGCCTAAGTGTTGTTGAGAGGGAATCTCACATCTAGGGAAGCCTACGTGTTCTGTGAGTTAGGCTCTATATGTGTTACTATAAACGTTGTTACTTTACAGTATTACATTGTAACTGCTTGACTATTTAATATTAGTGAATTATCTTGCCAGGGCATACTGCCCCTAAACGTATGTAGCTTGAATGACGAGTCATGTTAATTTTTTAATTTCTTAATCTAAATATTTCTTAACCATGGTTACATATTGCTTAGGATCTCATTACTCTCTTTCACATGTTTTTTCCTTATTTTGAGGTTGTTAGATGTATTTTAAATAAAAATACGTATAATTAAAATATAGGTTATGTGTGTGGATAAGTATTTTATCACATTGGGTTATTTTATTAAATTGAGCCCACTCATGTGATCTATTTAATTAAAGGCCCTAGATTCCCAATTACGGTAGAAGCCTATTCCTAGATTGATTAGGGTTTAATGGGAACCCTAATTAAACTAGTATATAAAGAGACCTTACAACTATGGTTGCCAACATACCAAAACAATAAGCACTCAGTTAAGAGAAATCCCACTAAGGGCATTTGGAGTTTTGGTTGAGTAAGACAATAGTCATCTTGAAGCTATCATCAATCTCTCAATGGAATCCAATATGTTATTTATTCTTGACAATTTGGCATCAATGATCCTAAGTTAATCTATTTAATATAGATCTGAAGTAATTATATTAACAAGTGGTATCAGAGCTTTAATTTCATGTTGGATTGTTGGGTTATATTTGTTTTCCATTGGGATTGTGATTCAATTTTTGGTTTTGGTAAAGAAAAAAAAAAAAAAACCATAGTCAAACGGCACGAACACCACCTAGAATTGAAACTCACAGTCGAATGGTGCGTGGGTCCAATTCTTGTCGTTGCAGCTGGCACTGACAATGGGTTTTAGTCGAAGATGTTGCTGGCTGTGGATTCATGGGTTTTTAGTGGAATCGAAAATCTTGTCTTCTATGGTCGATTCAAATTGATGAATTCAATGGAGAAAAAATGTTGCGTTATATTACAAGTCTTTCGACACCCTCCAATGCTTCAAGTTTGTTAAATGTGTATATTTAGTCGTGTATTCTGGAATGGACCCATTTCAATTCTATCTCATCGAGTACTCAACAACTTCCTAAAGTACACTGACTTGTCCCTCAGTCGAAACGCTGACGCACTCCTCAAGATATGAATGAGGCCCTGGAGGGACATTTTCTAAAAATAATGTTATTTTAATAAATAATGACAAAAACAGGGTTGGGTTGAAAGCATTGACAAAAATAGGGTAGGGAAATCATAGACGAGGTCCACGATTTCCACATGGCATGTAAATCGTGGACTAGTCCACGATTTACCCTCCACATAACATGCAAATCGTGGATCCGATCCACGATTTGCCCACATCTCCAGTCGACGGGGTTTTTTTTTTTTCCCTCTCTTCTTTGTGACTCCTCTTTCCCTTTCTTCTTTTTTTTTTTTTTTTTTTTTTTCTTTTTTCCTTTTTTTTTTTTTTTCTTTTTTTTTTTTTTTTTTTTTTTCTTTTTTCCTTTTTTTTTTTTTTTCTTTTTTTTTTTTTTTTTTTTTTTCTTTTTTCCTTTTTTTTTTTTTTTCTTTTTTTTTTTTTTTTTTTTTTTCTTTTCTTCTTCTTCTCCTGCTTCTTCTGTGACTCTTCTTCTTCTTCTTCTTCGACACGAATGGTCCAAAATTTGATGCGACCAACTTCGGTGAGCGAGAGCAAGAGCAAGAGAGATAAGATCGATGATGAGTGAAGAAGGAAGCAAGACGAGCGAGATAACAGAGACGAGCAAGAAAACAACAAAAGCAAGAGAGATCAGTCTTTCCTCACTATAAGATGAGCGAGAGCAAGAGTGAGAGATAGCAAAGAGACGAGCGAGACGAAAGGAAGCGAGACGAAAGAGAGAGAGCGAGAGAAATCATTCTTTCCTCACTCACAATTAGTCGTATCTTTCTCGCTGTCTCTCACTCTCGCTCTCTCTCTCGCTCGTCTCAAAGTGAGGAAAGACTGATCTCTCTCGCTCTCGCTTTCGTCTCACTCATCTTGCTCTCGCTCGTCTCGCTTCCTTCCTTACTCACCATCGTTCTTATCTCTCTTGCTCACAGGAGATGGTCGCATTGGATTTTGGACCATTCATGTCGAAGAAAAAGAAGAAGAGTCAGAGAAGAAGAAGAAGATGCAGGAGAATAAGAAGAAAAGGAAAAAAAAAAGGAAGAAAGGGAAAGAGAGGGAGTCACAAAGAAAAGAAAAAAGAAAAATAAAAAGAAACCTACGTCGACAGGTGATGAGGGCAAATCGTGGATCGATCCACGCTTTGCATGCCATGTAGTCCACGATTTACATGCCATGTAGAAATCGTAGACCCCGTCCCTGATTTCTCTACCTTATTTTTATCAATACTTTCAATTCAACCCTAGTTTTGTCATTATTTATTAAAATAACATTATCTTTTTTTAAAAAAAATTAGATTTTAGTGGTTTTTTTTTAAAAAAAATGAATTTTTGTGAATTTAAAGTTGAAATCTTTCTTGTTTGATCACGCCAGTGGTTCTTGATCTTAATTATTGATAATTTTGTGAATCCATTCTAATTTGGTTGATCATTATTATGGATTTAAGTATAAAAAAAATTTATTAATCATGTTGTGGATTCAATTTCAATTATCATGTTGTGGATTCAAGTTTAATTGATCATGTTGTGGATTTAAGTTACATTTGATTACTTGTTTTTTGGACTTAAATTTTAATTTGATCAATAATTTGGTGATTTAAATTTAAATTTTATAGATTATTTGGTGAATTAGATTTAAATTTGATAATTTTTTGTGATCGTCTCTCATTATGTACAATAATATATTTAAGATTATTATATTATTCTATCTTATATTTTGGGTTGAATTTGTCAAAATAATATGTTACCAGAGTAGCCTTTGTTATCTAGATTAGTTTAATTCTAAAATATAAGATGTGCATATTCATAAATTTATGCAAATAATTATTGGCCCGAAGGAAAATAATTATTTGGCCAAATTATGGGTATTCATGTGGTAATGAGTGTGTGACAATGATAAGGATTGCTCATGTGAAAAATAGTCAGTCCAAAGAAAGACTAAACAAAGTTTATTATCAACGTTGAGAGTACCATTTACAGTTGGTGTTTTTTCCCAAAGGCTAGACGTCAATGATGTGTTAGGTATCTTGTTAAAGTGGCCCACCATATATGTAAAATTATTTGTTCATGTTTAATTTTATGACATATTGAATTAATTGTGAGTATATGCTTTACTTGTTCATTTTTTCAGTTAGTCATACGTAAATATCTGAAAATCTGAGTGCAATCCCTAAGTTGAATGGATCGAACTTCAAAATTTGGAAAGAAAGCCTAGAGATACTTCACAGGTATATGGATTTGGACCTTAAACCTACTTCTACTGAGGAATAGTTGAATACGGCTACTATTGAGAAGTGGGAATAGAGTGAAAATCCCAAAAAGTTCCTTGCTCAAATTGAGAAATATTTTGCTAAAAATGAAAAAGGGGAAGCAAGTAGTCTTTTGACTTCTTTAACTTCCATGAGGCAAAAGGGCAATGGAAATATAAGAGAGTACATTATGGAAATATCCAATCACGCAGGAAAATTAAAGGCACTAGATATCGAAATAAATGAAAATTTATTCGTACATCTGGTACTTATCTCTCTTCCTGCACAATTCACTCACTTTAAGATAAGCTATAATCTCAGAAGAATAAATGGAGTATTAATGAGCTTATCTCACAATGTGTGCAAGAAAAAGATAGGATTAATAGAGAAATGACAGAAAGTGCTCGCTTGGCAACTAACTCTCGCGATAAGAAGAAAAGGAAATCTACGGATACTGCAGAAGGGACATCTCAGCAAAATAAAAATAAGAAGCAAGCTACTGAACATCCTTGTTTTTTCTGCAAAAAGAAAGGTCACTTCAAGAAAGATTGTCCCAAATATGCCAAGTGGTGTGTAAAAAAGGGTAATCTTCTTACTTTAGTTTGTTTTGAAGTTAATTTAGCTTTTGTACCTACAGATACTTAGTGGGTAGATTCTGGTGCTACTACTCACATAAGTATGTTTATGCAGGGTTGCCTATGGAGCCGACCGCCAAGTGATGCTGAAAGATTCATCTATGTGGGCGATGGCAAACCAGTTCAAGTTGAAGCTATTGGGAATTTTAGATTACTTTTAAAAAACTGGATGTTATTTGGATTTGAATGATACTTCTGTTGTACCATCATTTAGATAAAATTTAGTTTCTATTTCCAGTTTGGACAAGTTTGGTGTTTCTTGTTCTTTTGGAAATAATAAAGTCAGTCTTTTTCAAAATTCCAAGCTTATTGGTACCGGTTCTTTAATTTATAATCTATATATGTTTGATTCCTTTACTTTTTTTAACAAGAACTGTTATATAATCATGTGGTACAAAACATAAATTAAATGATAATTCTACTACTTTATGGCACAAACGTTTAGGTCACATCTCTAAATAGAGAATTGAAAGACTTGTGTCAGATGGAATTCTTGATTCCCTTGATTTAAATAACTTTGAAGTTTGTGTGGAATGTATTAAGGGAAAACAAACAAACATAAGAAAATTAGGTGCCAAAAGATGCTCAGACGTCTTAGAACTAATACATACATACATTTGTAGTCCATTCCCTATGACTTCTTAGAATGGACAACAATATTTTATTACGTTCATATACAACTATTCAAGATATGGGTACCTATATTTAATTTATGAGAAGTCTCAATCGTTGGACGTTTTCAAGTATTTCAAAACTGAAGTTGAACTTCAACTTGGAAAGAAAATAAAGGTTGTCAAGTCTGATCATGGTGGTGAATACTACGGTAGATATGATGGATCAGGTGAACAACATTCAAGACCCTTTGCCAAATACCTAGAGGAATGTGGAATCATTCTACAATACACTATGCCTGAAAAACTTATCATGAATGGTGTGGCAAAAAGGCGAAACAGAATACTTAAGGATATGGTAAGAAGTATGATTAGTCATTCTTCTTTACCAGAATCTTTCTGGGGTGAGGCACTAAAGACTGCAGCATATATCCTCAATAGGGTACATAATAAAGTGGTATCTAAAACCCCTTATGAGCCGTGGACATGAAAGAAGCCTAGTATTAGACATCTTTACATCTGGGGTTGTCTAGCTGAGGCTAGACCATATAGGCCTAACAAAAGAAAATTGGACTCAAGAACTATTAGTTGCTATTTTGTTGGGTATTCAGGGCGCTCTCAGGGTTTCAAGTTTTATGATCCCACTTCTAGATCATTGTTTAAGATAGAAAATGTTAGATTCCTTAGAGGATGTTGAGTTTGCGAGGGAAGATAACATAAGGAAAGTTGTCTTTGAAGAGAAATTAGTTTATTTTCCTAATGTGATTATAGATGATGTTTAAGCTCCTACTCCTAACTTCACTATTGAACCAATTATTGAACAAGACAACACTATAGTCCCTGTTGTTGAACCTGAAGTTCAAACTCAACAACCTCAAGAACTGCCACTAAGGAGAGCTACTAGAGAGAGAAGAACTGCAATTTCAGATGATTATATTGTGTTTCTTCAAGAACATCAGGATGATATGGGTGTGACTGAAGATGATCCAATCAACTTCCAATAAGCATTACAAAGTTCTAACTCTCGTAAGTGGATAAATTTTATGGAAAAGGAAATAAAGTCCATGAAAGACAATGACGTTTGGGAGCTTATCGAATTGCCATCGAGAGTGAAACTCATAGGTTGTAAATGGATTTTAAAACCAAAAGGGATTCACACGGCAAAATTGAAAGATACAAGACTCATCTTGTTGCAAAGAGTTTTACTCAAAAGGAAGGCATTGATTGCAAAGAGAATTTCTCTCCAGTTTCATCGAAAGGCATTGATTATATGTCGATACATACTCATAGCAAGTAATGTGTAGGTTTATTGCATGACACCAAGAAGTTTATCAAGGTGATGCTTTTTTTTTTTTTTTTTTATTAGGAATTGAAATACTGCGAGATCATTCTCAAGGTATTTTGAGATTGTCACAAAAGAACTACAGTGAAAAGATTTTGAGTAGATTTGGCATGAAAGATTGTGCACCAAAAGATACCTTTGTCGCTAAAGGTGATAAATTTCATTTAGGTCAATGCCCAAAACCGTACTCGAGAGTAAAGAGATGGAGAAGGTTCCCTATGCATCGACTATTGGAAGTCTAATGTATGCTCAAGTATGTATGCAACCAAATATTTCATTCATAGTTGGAGTATTAGGCAGATACTTAAGCAACCCAGGATGGATCATTGGAAAGCAGCAAAACGAGTTATGAGGTGTTTGCAAAGGATAAAAGGTTATACGCTCACTTATTGGAGATTAGAAGTTTTAGAGATCATTGGGTATTTTGATTTTGATTATGCTAGAGGAGTTATAACTTGGAAAAGTGTTAAACAAACACTATGGCTTCTCCTCCCATGGTTGCGGAGTTTATAGTATATTATGAAGCATCCAATCATGGAATATGGTTGTAAAATTTTGTCACAGGGCTGCAGATAGTGTTAGGTATACAAAGACCACTAAAATTATTTTGTAACAATAAGTCGACAATGATGTATTCCAACAACAACAGAAGCAATATAAAGTCAAAGTATGTAGACATAAAGTTTCTAGTTGTGAAAGAAAGAGTTCAGAATGGTCAAATTTCGATAGAACACATAGGAATAAACTCTATGGTGGCAGATCCATTAACTAAAAGTTGACCACCTAAACTTTTTCAGAGCACATTGCCAAAACAATGAGTTTAATGGGAACCCTAACTAAACTAGTATATAAAGAGACCTTATGACTATGGTCCCCAATATACCAAAACAATAAACACTCAGTCTTTTTTGAATCCCATCTAGAGAGATCACACTAAGGGCATTCGGAGTTTTGGTTGAGTAAGATAATAGTCATCTTGAAGCTATCATCAATCTCTCATTGGAATTCGGTATGTTCTTTATTCTTGATAATTTGGCATGAAAGATCCCAAATTAATCTATTTAATATAGATCTAAAGCAATTATGCTAACAGAGGTCACATAAAGTATTAGTAGCATTCCTTACAATGGAAGGTTCAAATGCCAGATGGAATAACAAATTAGAGCATAGGATTAAAAAATATATTTTTTTTATTATTACAGATTGACATTTTAATTATTAGGGTTAAATTATCAACCCTTGACAACATCGATTCAAAAATCCATCAAGTCATACCTTATATTTCATCTACTAATTCAAGAGAAGCATATAATATTGATTTTGCACAACATATATCACATGGAAACCTAGTAAGTTTTAAAACATTAAGAAGAAAACAAGTAACTTTTTTTGGAGGATATAGTTATTGATCATATGTAATAAGGTTAAATATTAGACATCTAATTTATTGAAAATTTTAAAAATATTAGAGACAAATTAAAACTAACAAATTCAAACATTTGGTAAGAAAAAATCTATTTATCGACGCTCACAATTTGACTTAAAAGTGGGTATATTTGAAAAAAGATTTGAAGTTCACATCATTAAAGAATCTCTCAGCTCTTAGGATTTAGTTAAAGTTGTGTCAATTAATGATGACTTCTTAGTTAGTTTTAGGGGGCCATTGTGACATTCTACCCACCATTTAGAAGAGAAAATTGGTACGTAAACCCATGTTCCAATTGTCTCATTTGTCTAAATCTCCTATGCCTTAAAATTGACTTATATCTACCACACTTTAATTTAAATGTAATTGAATATGAAAAAGGACCTTCATTGTTTCCCCATCAAAGCTATTTTCTTTGGAGATGGTGATTACTAAATTAGGTTAGAGAGAACTTTTCCAAACTCTTGACATTCCAACTACGAAAAAAACTTTATTCAAAAAATTCAAAATAAACATGTCATCCTTCTTATTAATCGACTTATTGAAAAAATTTTATCAATTGAATTGGCAATTTTAGCATACTTAATGCCTTTCTAACAGTTCAAATCCTCTCACTCTGTGGAAAAAAATCATAAACCAATCAAAATGAGGAATTTGGATTAACTTTTCTTTTGAAACTTTAATCAACTTCTTGAAAATGATTTTTTTAATCGTAGTTTTGATAATTCAGCCAGTAAAATTCTTAAGAGCAAACTAAAAAACAAAATGTTGCTACTAAACCATCTTAGTTAAGGGTAAAATAGTCAATTCATATATAGTATGGGTTAGTGACTAAGAGGTATGTAGTTTGAATATTCTCACCTCTATGTATTAAAAAAAATAATAATAATAGTATCTTAAAACAATTTAATTCTGTAATGAAAAATACTTGGGTGCATTATAGACTACATCCATCTAGTCTGCAGTCTATTATAGGTCCCTGATACGCCTAATCAATGCACACCAACCTCAATTTCAATAGTTCCTCCTTTCCTTTAGATTTTCTTTTGTTCAAACAATATAAGAATTCAGATTGACGATTATATTTATAAATTAATTAAGTTACATTCAAAATTGACTACTCCTCTCAAATTATTCATGGTTTCATATCATTATTATTATTATTTTTTTTTTTTTTTTTGACCAAAATGGTTTGAAAACATTAACGTATTAAGGCGAGAGAATGTATTATTTGACAAAAGGGTTGAGGAATAAAAAGTATACTGAAGAGACGAAGGTGGATGTCCTTTTTGGTTCAATTCTCACGTTATTGCTCATTTTAGAAGGAATGCAGTGCCAAAGTCGAGAATTTCTCCACAAGGACTATTTTATTCTATTTATTCGAACTAAGGTTTGGTTGACAATTTGGTTGGTTGAGATGGGAAATGTGTTTCCATCTATCTCTAACTCATAATTTATTTTATTTTTTTTCCTAATTAACTTAACTGGTTCTCTGTGAAATGTTCCAATCATCTTATTCTAAATATTGGGAACTAAAGAAAAACTCACAAATCTTTAATCTCCATCTCTGTTCCATTTTGGCATTACCCAAAAAGGAAAATCAAACTTAAGAGTTGAACAATTCCATTCCACTATCAGGCGATGTTTGGGGCAAAAGGTAAAGTTATTTAATTTTGAGTTGTTTAGTTTGAAAAGTTAATTCATCGGGGAGTTATTTAATTTATGTTTTTGTTAGAATTTTGGTATTGGCTATATATTTTCAGGTTGTGGTTGTTCCTTGAGATGTTAGTCATCATATCCTTTGTCTTGTCCTAAAAGATGTCTACTAATGTTGATTTAATTTGTACTTATGATTCAAAAATTAATGAAAATAATTCATTTATTCTTTATCATGAGCTAAGTACATTAAGAGGTTCAATTATGTAGATGCCCTAGGGATTCATGGCTTGAGCAGTTGCCAAAGTGTTATGTCTTGCATTACTTGCACTTTTCTCTTGTTGATTGCATAGAAAGCATTGTTAATTTGAACTGGTCATTTAAGTTATCAATACAGTTGAGTCATAATGTTCAAAAGGTTAGGGTGTAAGCGGATTTTACAAGGAAATATGGGGTTAAATCCTAGAAATAGGGTAAAGATTATGCACAAAATTAATCTAAGGTTTAGCTAACCATGGAGATATAGAATTAGCTCAGACTCCTAAAAGTTCTTGAACCAAGATTGAATAGGTGAAGATTCTGCCCATGTATAAGGCAATGCACCGACTTAATACAGCCGCATGGCTCATGTTTTTTATAAACTTAGGCAAAAGCATAGTTGAAACCCTACTTCCATTGTTGTTTATCTTTATCTTTTTAAGCGTTATTTACACCAACTCACAATAATTTCACCCTGATTATATTAGGTCACTTCTTTGCATTGTTTTAAACAAAACCCAATTAAATAGCTAGGTGAAAAGTACTTGAAAACTGTTTTTTGGCCACTTAAATTAGAGATTTTTTTTTATTAGATTTCATGTGTTTTCTAATGGTTTTTAGATAATTTTGAAGAAATTAAGTGTCAAAAGCTAAATGAACCAAACCCATCCAAAACTGGACGAAAGTAGAAGAAAAGATGGAAAAATCCTAAAAACAGGGTAACGCAGCTGAGAGCGTCGCTATGTTGCCCTTGGCGTTCTCGACTAAAAAGCATCAAAAGTTGGAAGCCGCATGAGCATCGCATCGCTGAAGCATACCGTCACAGCACTATGAAGAGAGCGTCTGCTACACTATGACTTTGCGCTTAAAGATAGGAAATTATGACAAACAGAGTCGCGACGCTACCCTAGAACGCTATGCTGCCCCTTTTATGACGGACAGTGTCACTACGCTCTCCAAGAGTGCAGCGACGCCAACTTTTCTTTTTTGGAGAATTTACAAATTTGGAAAATATTTTGGGCAGCCACTTCTATAAATTGAGGGGTTTTCAGCAACACTAGACACAAGAGGACACAAAAAAATTAGAAGAAAATAGAGCCTAAAAGAGTGAGTTTGCTATCACAAAGAGAGGAAAGTGTTGGAGAAGAGGTGAAGACCGTTCGAGATGCTGAGGTGCCGACCAATAGGAGATTGAAGGAATTAAAGGCCGAGAAGCAATGCAAGAGTCTTTCTTCCTAAGTTTCTCTTTCCCTTTTACTTTTATGCTTGAGAACTCATATGAAAGTATGTATTTGATGGTCATGCGTGGCTAAACTTATTGTTTTAAGGTGCTGAATGAGTTAATTGTGGATTTAAGTTAACGATGTAGTGTTTTTCATGGATGTTGTTGAATGATATGTTTTTCAATGTTGTTGTGCTTTATTCTTTATTGATTGATCATCAATAAGTGTGAGGTTAGACGTATGATAGAGTGGTTGTATGTTTAATTGGACTTATGGCATTGAATCTCTATTAATCTTTCATGAAAATAGCTAGGTGATTAGAGAAAATTGATTATGACTATTCTTAATGCTATGCCTCTTAATTTGGTTTCAAGAGATTAGTAATCAATTAAGTTGCATAACAAATGACTATTTTTGTGAGAAAATAATCCGGATATTAGTTTCTAAACTTAAACATATTGTTTGTACATAATTCCATGAAAACCTAAAGCCTGGCTTTGATAGACACGTCTACGCAAAAGGATTAATGGATAAGACTTATACTAAAGCCAAGGCAATCTAGGACAAAATCTCTAGAAATAATGATGAATAGGCATACGATGGATATGGAACTACACCAACAGAGAACTGCAACGATGCTTGAAAACTGATATGTGATAGCCAAGGCTTGTTGAAGACCTTAACTCCCAAATAATTATTTGTTCCTACTAAGTTTGTGATAGTGGTAGTACCGGTCGAACCTTAAGGAACCATTAAGTTTCTCCAATTTAATCCTTAGCACTTTAGGGGGGGGGGGGGGG
>QLSR01001495.1:2674509-2710978 GCA_031780015.1 Citrullus colocynthis
GAGGGGGGGGGGGGGGGGGGGGGGAACCGAATGAGAGAATTACAAAATAATGTCAAAAGTGTTCTCTTATGAATGAGGGCTTCCAGCTTGGATCATGTCGAAACTCCTTCTAACTATGAAAAATTTGATCATTGAACCCATCAACCGATTTGATTTGTATTTTAGGCTTAGCCTAATTAATTATTTACAATTAGTTAATTATCCAAGAATGAAGAGATGAGATAAATGCAATTCAATTAGGACAACCGCATTATGTTCAAGATAAAACTAAGTTAAACAACTAATAGGAAAGCCTAGTTAGATGTTCAATTTCATTCTTCCACTTAGTGGGTTAATCGACAGTCGTTAATTAGATGCCCAAGAAACTTATAAGTTAACCTCACTAATTGCCACAAAATCAATGCAATACTCAACAAGTACAGATCAAGTTGAATTTAAAACAATATACCAATCCCAATGAGTAGTTTATCGAACAATATTGATTAGATTTTATAATTTATACTAGATTGAGCGAAAAACTTCAAAAATACAAGATTCAAGTCAGTTTGGAATAAAGATGGATCTCACAAGTTACATAGATTAGAAGAAATTCCTAAGACCCAAGCTATAAATTACCAGATTAGCCGAGAATCATCTTCAAAAGTGAATTCACAAGATAAGTAATCATAAGAATACAAGAAATTGAGTGAGAAATGATGGACAAACTCTATATACAAAGAGAGAATGGGGAAATTCGATTTAATCCTCGAGCTGGTGGCTTGGTCCAAAAATAAAAAAAGGTGTCAGAGCACCTAGGCGCTTCAACGTGCGCGCTCGTTTGTCCAAGTTTGGAGCATCATGACACTACAATGAGGCTATTACCTCTCAGCGCCTAACACAACGCCACTAGGCGCTCTTGGGAAGGCTTTCTACTACCTTCAAACGCCTAGGTACTAGCCTCCTCACTTAATCTTCACTCTTCAAGCCCTAGTTGTGGCTCTAAACCTCCTAATAAGCTCGAATTATCATGAAAATGTTATTAGAGCCTAATTTTACCTTTTAGATCCTGAGGCCTGTAAAGTCAATAAATAAACATGTAAAATCAAGGAACAAACCCAAATTAAGCAGGATAGGATAGCACATTTAAGGTGCTATCGATATGATGACTCAATTGTCAATGTAACAAGCAACTATGACCAATTTGCTGAAAAAATGGCCCGAAACATTAGAGCAATGACCAACCAAACTAGTGTGGCCAATGTGTTGAATCAAGTAGCCACCATAAGCTGTGTCTCATTGATAAGCACTTGAAAAGTGCTTTCTATTCTCTCAAATTAAGGGAGTTTATATTAGATTTCACTTGTTTGCTAGTGGTTTTCAGGTTAAAATGAGGAAAATTAGAAGAAAAGACTAAAAGATCAAAACCGAGCAAGAATACCTCGAAAAAAAGCTGAAAAACCCAAAATGGCAGAAATTGGGGCAGCGCCGCGGTGCTTGAACGGCGCTGCCGCGGTGCTAAAACCCGAGAGCTAGCATTTCTGATCGCAGCCCTAGCACCGTGGCGCTCTCCAACAGCGTCGCGGTGCTTTCCCAGATTTTTCAACAGCGCCGCGGCGCCGGTTTTCCTTAAATGAAAAATTATTATTTTTGGTAAATTTTTGGGCGGCCAAACTCTATAAATTTGGGGGTTTCCAGCAGCCCTAGGCATCGAAATCAAATCAAGGAAGTGCAGATCTAAAGAGGCACAAAAAGGAGAGAATTGAGTGAGAGTTCAAAGAGTGAGTTAGTTACAAGGAAGAGGAAAAGAGTTCGAGATAGTCGTGATGCCCTTCGAATTCCGTCGTGAGAGCCAAGGAGATCGTGACGGTGCTACCTCAATCAAGAGCATCTTTTCAGTAAAGTTTCCTTTTCTTTACACTCTTTCTTTGTTTATTTTACTCAAACATGTTGCTTCAAGCTATGAGTGGCTAAACTCTTTAGTTTTAGGGTTTTGATGATTTGTTTATGAAATTATGTTGATCTTGTAGACTTTCATGGTTTTGTTGGAATGATTATGCTTTTCATTGTTATTGTGTTTAATTCTTGTGGATTAGCCATCTTCACATGTTAGGTTAGATGTATGATTGAGAGATTGTATGTTTAACTTGATCCATAACAATGAATTGTTGTTAATCTATCACGAGAGTAGTTAGGTTGACAATAAAAGTTGTTAAAGACTATTTTTAATGCCATGTAATTTTGTATTGATTTTAAGAGATTAATAATCAATCGAGTTGCATAAGAAAGGGTTGTTTTTGAGAGAAAATAACTTGGAATTAAGTTTCTAGACTTAGGCATATGAATGACAATAAAATCCATGAAATCTATAATATTGCATGATGAAATAAACAAGGATTCATTACCCTAGAACTCTCTTTGACTCTTGTGTTTCTCACTTTAATACTTTCCTTATTTGATTTATATTTTTCATAACTCATAATTTTCAAATCCAATCTTCAAATAAAATTGATTCAATTCTAGAATAGCTAAGTAACTTAAACCTTCACAATTGGATCTCTAGTGGAACAATATTCGGACTTAACCGTCTTATATTATAACTTGACCCGTACACTTGCGGTTAACACTCAAAGTGCGCATCACTCATGCGGTGAACCATATGATTATGACATGTGCCCCCACAATCCACAATCAGTGTATTTTGTGTGCAACGATCTTATGAAAACACATACAATCCAGGATGGATAAACTATCCAAATTTTTCATGAGAGGTAAATCAACAATGGCAGGCACATGGTGGAGGCCATCAACAGCAATAAAATAGGGGAACACCTCCCGGATTTCACCAAGGTAACCAAGGCCACCAACAAATGCATCACAGGCATTAGCAGCAAGCCTTTAGTTCATCTGTGCATTAATCATTAGAAGTATTGTTGCAAGAGTACATAAAAAAGAACGACGCATTACTTTAGAGCCAAGTGTCATTAATACGTAACTTAGAAGTTTAGTTTGGGCCGATTGCAGGTAAAATATAGAATATATCGCATGGGAAGTTGCCAAGTAACACAGAAGATTTGACCTAAGAGGGATCAACTTGCTTATATGAATTATATCCATGGACAACTTGTCCTACAATGCATAAGAGTTCAACTATGGGTCTATAGTGGTTTGCTCTATAGTTAATGAATGAAGATTAATTTACTTAAAGAGTTTAATTAATTAATCTTGGATCATTGGAGCTTATAATCTGTAAGTTCATAAGGTCCCCTTGTTAGCTCACCACGGACCAACAAGAATCAACTATGTTGAAGAAAAATTTGAAATGTTCAAATTTATGAGGGAAAATATTAATTGTATTGGATATAATTAATTACATGATTTATTATAAAGTTTATTTGAATAAGATTCAAACTATAACTTTATAATATGGAGAATTAATTTATTTGAACATGATTCAAATAATTAATTATTTATTTGGATGAAATCCATATAAATAAATAGAGAGAGAATTAATTAATTAATTTAAATTGGATACAAATAATTAACTATTTAATTTGGATATGATTCAAATTAAAGATTCTACAAAAAATAAATATTTAAATAATATTTAAATATTTTAAACCATTTAATATGAGATATTATTTAGATAAATATTTATTAATATTGGATATTATTAAATATTTAATTTAAAATCTCTGTAGAGGGGTTATCCTAATAGAATTAGGAGTAATCCATAGAGTTCTATAAATAAGACCATTGGGAGCCCTCATAGAATACACCTCTCTAGAAGAATAATCTCTACAATTACTCTAAAAGTATTCCTCTAGAAATTCTCTCAATTTTTCTTAGTTAAGTTTTAAAAAAGAATCTTCTTCCTATTCCCTTTATTCTTTCAAGAAGCGGTTCCCACAAACCGGATTCTTGTCAGAGTCATAGCAAGGAAGATCTCTTGGAAAAAGAAGACTACAAGTAGAAGACTATAGGTTCGAGGAAAGATTTTGCTGAAATTATGGATCGGCAAAGGTACGTTGTTTAACCTTTCTTAATTTTTTGAACTTTAATTCTTTCAAAACATCAAATAACGCGATCACATGCTTTCACCAGGATTCAAATCTCTTCAATTGCAAAGTAGAAAAACCTTACCCAAGTAAACGGGAAGGAGTAATGTCGTGCCCCAGAGAAGGAAAAGACCAATATAGATGAAATAACTAAACAAACTTCTAAAATTACCAATAACCCACAGAACTCATCTTCAATACAAAAAATTAAGAAAAAAGCACTCAAACAAAGACAACATCGGCTGATGACAATATAGAGCACTTAACTCTACGTCAATCTCAGATTAGGTAGATGTAACACATGCCATGTGCCCAAACCCATCGTTTACTTAGCGGTTGAAGAAAAAGAAGAATAATGAAGGCCAATTTAAGCGATTTTTGGATGTGCTTAAGCAATTGCACATCAATATTCCTCTTGTAGAAGCATTAGAATAGATACCCAGTGAAAAGCACCTAAAAATTTTTTTATTTGTCTTTCATTTAGGAATGTTTTTATTGAATATAATGTTTTTTGCTAGGTAAATGACGAAAATAAATTTTTTAGGACAAAAGAACCAAATTGAGCCAAAATCGAATAAAAAAATAAAAGAAAAAGGTCAAGAACTTTGATAGCTTTTGAAAAGAGCTATTTTTATGTCCTTAATTCCCTTTGTTTGTTAAGTTTTATATGATTAAATGTCTATTTGTTTAGGAACTCGAGTAAAGCATGCATAACGGAGTGTTACGTGCCATTTGAGGTTGATTTGGAGCTATCGAAAGTGAAATTGGGCACCTGGAGCTCAAGGATGTAAAAATTACAAAAATGCCCATAGGGCCAGCGCAGCTGTGCCCTACACTTAAATGCAGAGAGCAAATATGGTGCGAGCGCAGTTGTGCTCCAAACTTTGACAGAAAGGGTCGGAGGAGCGCGCTCAACGTTGCTATGCTGGAGACTTACACTCTGATTTCTACCTAGAGTGTAGGCAATGCCCTAACTGAGCACAGCAACACTCTCCCCAATTCTATATATAATCTTCTTTTTTTCCTAGGGTTTTTGGCATGTTGGATCTCATGGAGGCCAAGGAGACCATCAAATTTTCTTTTCTCCATATTTCAAGCATCTTAGCTTAGGAATTTTTTTTTTTTTTTCTTTTGGGTTGTAGCTCATGGATTGGATCTTTCCTCTTTGTTTTGTTTATGAATCAATGAGGTAACATTTTTATTTATTTTTGGGAGCAAACACTTATGTATTTTTCTTTAAATTTTCTGTGGACTGGTTTGATTGTATATTGAATTTATGCTTTGTTTGAATCTATTTTAATTTCTAGATGCATATTTCTATGTTGGCTATCCCTTATAAGCATGTGTTGCCCCCACTATTTGATTCGTAACTTCGTCACCTTCACACTCGAATGTCTAGCTTAATCGCCTAAGTAGTAATTAGTTAATCATGTATTTAATGGCTATCTGAGAAGGCATGTATTAACTAGGTTCAAAGATAAAATTGATTAATTGATTAGGTTATCCAATAGGTTAATCAACACAGTGGAATCCTTGATTTAGGAGCATGTAGTTTAATTAGGGCATTGCTATAATTGCTTTAATTAATATTTAGGACGCTTTCTTAGTTTAATTAAGCTTTTCGGTTGTCTGTAGCGTCGTTAAGTTAGGCTAGACTAAGTAGGTTGTTGTGCGTGCATAAATCGATTGCATGTTTAATTAACAGAAATCAATGATCGACATTACATAGGAATCTCCTTTGCTCTCGAAACTAGATAAATCCAATCCTAGGTTACATTTACTCGTTGTTTTATTTTTCTTACGCACCTATCACACTATCCACACCAAAATCTCTCATCACCACCCTAATTAGTTAATTAGCTTTTCGAAAAACTCATACTAGTGCTTCCTTGCGGATCGACTTGGACATGCCACTATTGCTACGCCATTGTAGTAATAGGAGTAGGAATTGGTATTATAAATTTGTTTACACCGGCTTCCTTTTAGGAAATAAAACGACGCTAAAAAATACAAAACAAAATATATATATGAATCATGCAATGCAAATGGGTGACTCTATGTTCAAGGCTAAAGATAACAAACAATATTCACAAAGCATGCACTCAATTAGGAAATTTAAAACTAATTCTCTATCCCCTACGTGTGTGTTCTTGGCAAATCCTATCTAGATCTTTACAAGCCCGGGAAGGTTGTGTTCGACCCTCCTCTCATTTTCCCCCTACTTTAGCTTGAAGGCTCTGTTGGCTTTTTGGCCCTTAATCCCAAATTAATTAATTAATGTTTTGATGATAATAAATCTGAATTATTTATTAACAACTTAAGTGTTTTGAGGTGTCTATTGTGTGGAGTTTGGAACAACGATTCCAACGTAATTTGAATCACTCAAATCATAGTTCAGATGAAAAAGATACGGCCGAAAAAAGCTTAACGAAAAAATCCCGAGCTGATAACGTGGCAGATTTTATCAAAGATGGCCAATTGAAAGGTGCCACTTGGAGCAATGGAAAAGGGACAATTGGTGGGTTTTTTAAATTTTTCGGTTGATGTTAAAAATAAAATGATTTAGAAACAGAAAATGAATTTAAAAAGAAGATAAATTTAATATTATTATATATGTTTGTGTCTAACGGCTAGTTGCTTTTAAAAAGATGAATTTAATATTATTTTATGTTTGTGTCTAACGGCTAGTTGAGTTTAAATCTCCACCATTCAATTTTATTGTTAAAGATCTAAAGGCCCAAATTGAATTTGGTTTCCACCTACTCTCATCTCTTTTTAAACATTTCACCTTCTCCAAAATTTCACAACTTTTATTTTTTTCAATCCTCCATAATTCACCAAGCGACCATTGTTGCTCTCTCTCCAAGCTTCAATTTTTCTTCTTTTCATATAATTCTTGAGAGAGATTTATGTATGGTGAGGATTGATTTGTTATGAGCTTAAAACGTGTAAATCTACTATTTGAGAGAGTTTTCTCATATTGTTCTTCATTTCCAAACATTTGTGAGGGTTGCTTTTGATCCCGAAAATGAGCGATTGTAACGTTTTGATCGTTATACGTGGAAATGATTGAGTTTGCTCTTGAAAACGCAAAAAGAACGTTATATCGGTTGGGCTCTGATCTGTGGAAAGAATCGACAAGATTTCTAGTGACATACCTAAGAGGAGCTTGGGAAGTGGACGTAGGCCGGTTGTGCCGAACTAGTATAAAATTCACGGTGTCATTTTCTCTATCCCTCTCCTAATTTATTTTGAACTAGTATAAAATTCACGGTGTCATTTTCTCTATCCCTCTCCTAATTTATTTTTGCATTTAATTTTTGTTATTATATTTTATTGCATTAAATTAATTGCAATTTTTAATTCTTGAGATTAATTGCTCATATTTGTATATTTTGATTGGACGTTATTAATTTTCTATATTTATTACCAATCGTTTTATAAAAATTAAATAGGGTGCTTTAAAGTGTGATTGTTAATTTCTTGTTTAATTCAAAGTGAATTTATTTGCATAAAATTATTGTTTAAACTACTTATTTGCAAAGAGTTTGTTAATTTGCTTAATTGGACTTACATTAGTAAAAAGTTTTAATTAGTTTTACAATAAGAGTTTGGGAAAAAGCCTAAGCATGCATTATAAATTGAGCTTTAGTTACTTAAAACTATCACGTAGGCCTTTCAGGGTGACAATAAGTTTATGGACCAAATAATGCATATATGTTCATAATTCAAAACAAACTGAATAAAAGTTATCTAAAGCCTATCACAGAATTTTCAACATCACATTACATGCAGCACAATAATCATATATCATCAAATAAACCACAAAGTCTGAGCTTAGGTGCTTAAGGACTTGCAAAACATGCGCATACAACCAACCACCCCCAACCTAAAACGATACATTGTCCCCAATGTATCTTAGTCAGATAAGAAAAGAAATAAAGACAAGGAACATAAAACCTCCTCTGTAAGTGTTTTCTGGGTTTTTGAGGTGTAGTAGAAGGACTCACCTCTCCAAATGATGCTCTTCTTCTTCTAGGAGGTCCCTACAAAAGAAAAACAAGAAGCTAATATAGGAAAGCAATAAAAGAAAGCAATAAATTTTTCACATGGCTCCTTCCAGGAAGGGCAAATTTTTAACGTCGGTTGCTCGATGTGACCTGTCCCCAAGGTACAAAGAAATTCTCATATTTCTTTGGTCCCTTCTTGGATGAGTCAATATAGCCCGGTAAGGCTATAAGGCTTCTCATCTTCTAAAGAGAACCAAACAACTCGAATTTTGGTTTTTTTAATATATGGTAGAAAAAGGGAAGCAGAAAGAATTAAAAGACTCAAGTGGCTCGATTGAGCTTAAATAAATAAAAGACACAACAAACTCTTGAGAGCAACAAGAAAAAAACTAGAAACTATACGAAATACCAGACGGCATTGGGCGAGGTCTTTCAACCTTTAACTCTATCACTTGGGATTTGTCGAGTGTAAGGTTGGGTTCTTCTTCTGCCTCAACTATTGGTCCCCATGACACAGGGTCCTTGTCATCCTCCTCATCATCAAAGTACATTACCTCATGGTAGGGCGCCTCGGTAGTCTCAAGGTGATGAAGCTCCAGCTAAGATTCTTCTAGCCTCTTAACTGAGTCAGCAATTTGAGCGAGTTGATCACTCAAATGCTGCATCTCAGCTCTAGTTTCTGCTGTGAACCGAATATTGTCCTCCCGGAGTTGAAAGTTCTCATGTTGGATAGAGAAATTGTTGTTATGTAATTCTCTAACTAAATCCTCTAAAGACATACATTGATTGGCCTCTAAGTAAACTCCAATGACTCGAAATGGTGGGATGGTAGTAGTACTATGGTTGTGCTTGGTAATCACCATAGCCATAGAATGAGTGGTCCACCCAAGTTGGGTGCATGGCTCAGGCTTTTAATGACTATAGTGATCCCCCAAGGCATGGCTAGTTAGAATTGGGCTCCTTTGTAGTTGCCTTTCAGCTAACAATCGAATGGATGTGACAAGATCGCCAAGCATGCTTCTGAGCTCAAAAATATGCTTGGCCTATTCTTCTTCTCGTTCGATAGCTTGCCTTTCGCACCACGAATGGTACATATTGTGCACTCTATTACCTTGATAACCTGACACAAGAAAGAAAACAGATCAAAAGCAAAAGAATGCCCTAATTAGCGACTTAATTAGACAAAAAACAAACTAGCTTCATTAGCAACGACGCCATTTTGAAAGATTTCTTTTTAGCATCATTTTATTCCCAAAGAGAACCAATCAAAAGAAATTTATAATACCAGACTTGCCACTATTGTTATGCCATCGTAGTAATAGGAGTAGGATTTAGAATTATAAATTTCTTTTGATTGATTCTCTTTGAGAATAAAACGACACTAAAAATAATTCTTTCAAACTAAAAAACAAGGCAGCACCAGCACAAAAACCTAATAGAATAAAAAATGGAACAAGATGAGAGTGTCGCGGCATTGTGAATAGGGTCGCAGTGCTACACAAGGAGCATTGCAACGCAGTGGAGGCGCTATGGCACGACACTAGGGGGTAAGATTTAATGACGGTCAGCGTCATAGTGCTGAGTTTTTTGCTCAAGCTTTCTTAAAGAAATACTTCCCACCGAGGAAGTCACAAAGATTTAGGACAAAGATTGGCACATTTCGTCAACTTGAATATGAGCAACTTTATGAGGCTTGGGAGGGGTATAGGACCTTTTGAGATGATGCCCACAACATGGTTACCTAGATTGATTGCAAATCTAATTGTTCTACAATGGATTGACAAGCTCTACAAAGTCTATCTTGAATGCCACCATCGGAGGTTCCATATTCTCTAAGACCGCCCAAGAAGCCTATGCTATACTTAAGGACTTGGGCAATACATCATACAATTGACCTTGTGGAAGATCATCTTCAATCAAAGCCGCCAGAGTGTATGAGGTGGATGAGGTAAGCTCTCTAAAAGTTCAATTGGCTTCTCTTACTAATGCTTTGTTGAAATTATCAATAGGAGGTCAAGCCCAAGCAAATCCACCATCCATAGCCTCCCTTATAGCCATGGGGAGTCAAAAAGAGTAAAGTGAGTTAGAGATGGCCAACTATGTGGATAGAGGACAATATTGAAGCCATCAACAATAATATCCCACTCATTACCATCCAAACTTGAGAAACTATGAAAATTTCTCATATGCAAATAACAAGAATGTTTTACAAGCACCCATTGGCAAGGAAAAAACATCACTATTAGAAGATTTGATGCTATAATTTGAAAGGAATCAAGGTCAAGAACCTCAGTGTTGAAAAACTTCGTACAAACCATTGCCAACATCCTACAAAGTTAAGCCAAAGCAATTCAAAGCATGGAGGTGAAAATTAATAAAGTTGCTACTTTCCACTACACATTGCAAAATGGAAAACCCCAAGTTGTCCGAAAAAGAATCCCAAAGAGGACTACAAAGCAATCACCCTTCGAAGTGGCAAGAAGTTGAACAAGCCTATGGTGATTGATTATGTGGAGCCCACACAAGAGGAGATTGAGGCCACCATGGAGGAAGAGCCAACAAAGGAAGAGCTTGCACCTAAGGAAAAGGAAAAATAAAATGCCAAAATAGGCAGTACTAATTCTCTTTCTTTTGTCTCCAATACTTTACCTTTTCCACAAAGATTTCAAAAAAAGAAGGTTGATGCTCAATTTTCCGAGTTCCTAGATATTTTCAAAAAGTTGCAAATTAACATTTCCATTGCAAAGCCATTAGAACAAATGCCAAAATAAAAAATTCATGAAGGATATTTTGTATAGGAAGAAAAGGCATGGAGATTATGAGATGGTAGCATGAAAGAGTTCTCTTCGAGCGTCGTTTAATTTCCAAACATCAAAAGACATCTATAGTACCGAATCCTACTCCTATTACTACAATGGTGTAGCAATAGTGGCAAGTATAGGTTGATTCGCAGGGACTATAGACTTTGTTTTGTTAAGCAAGTTTCCTAACTAAAGCAATAAATGTGGGGGGTTTGGTGTGGATTAGAAATAGGCATGAAATCGAATGGAAGAAAATAAAATGACCGGAAAATGTAATCAAGGGTAGAAATTCTAGTCTTGGGAGCAAATTGGGTTCTTGTTTAACTTCTATCATTGAAGTATTTTAATAAACTTGTAATTGATTATGTAATCATAACTACTTACTTGATTCATTCAAATTCATCGACACAATAGGCAGCCTAATCATTTTGGAATAAACTAAGCAAGTATCCTAGCCATTAATTAAAGTGTTAAGCCCTAATTAAACTACAAGCCCTAAATTCTAATTGGATTCGGTAGTGATCAATTAAAACAAAAAACAAGCTCATTAAGCCCTAGGATTCAATGTGTGATTTATTAGCGGGAAAGCCCTAACCTAATTAACCAAGTTTCTTTGAATCTAGGTTACGCATATATTCTAAAGCCTATGGATGGCCTATATTCCAACATGCATACATTAACCCTTGCTACTTATCGATTTTGGGCATAGACGAACACAAATAAACATGCAAGCAAAAATCAATAGCTAAGACATACATTCAAGGTAAGGTGCATCAATCCAACAAAAAACATACATCAAGGAATAAGAACATATTCAAAGAGACACAATCATAATATGAATTCATTAAAACAAATCTCAATAATTACAAAAAAGTTGCTCCCAAAAACTAGAAGATTACTTACCTAATCAACTTCATTGACAAAGATTGAAGAGGAAGGAGCTTCCATTCCATGATTACAACCCAAGAAATGGAGAAAAACCTAAGTTAAAAGACTAGAAATATGAAGGAGAAGAAGAAAAATTGATGAACTCCTCGGCCTCCATGAGATCCAACCCTTAATACCTAGAAAACGAAAAGATTATATATGAAATCGGGGAAAGTATCGTTTCACTCAGTTAGAGCATCACTACACTCTAGGTAGAAATCAAAGAGTAAGTCTCGAGCATCGCTACATTTGAGCATGTGCGCCTGCCCTTTTCGTCAAAATTTGGAGCATCGCTATGCTCTCACTAAAGCTGCTCTCTGCCTTTATGTGTAGAGCACAACGTAGCTTCGCTCTGCTTTGCTCTTGCCCTAGGGGTATTTTTGTAATTTTTGCATCTTTGAGCTTCAGGTGTTCAATTTCACTTTTGATAGCTCCAAATCAATCCCAAATAGCATGTAACACTCCAAGATGCATGACTTGCTTGAATTCCTACAAAAATAAACATTTTATCATATAAACACAATAAGAAAATGAAACTAAGGACATAAAAATAGCTCTTTTCGAGAGCTATCATAGCATTAACAGAGGAGGTGCAATGCTACAAAAGAAATTGCCTCAAAAGTTAAAAGATCCAGGGAGCTTTTCTATCCCTTGTCATTTAGGCAATAATTCAACTAAAGCATTATGTGATCTTGGAGCTTCAGTTAATCTACTGCTTTGTCTGTTTTCAGGAAGCTCGACAACGGAGAGGTGCAACCAACAACCATATCTTTGCAAATGTTTAATCGATCAATTGCTCACCCTTACGACATTATGGAGGACATGTTGGTTAAGGTAGAAAAGTTCATTGTCCTAGCGGATTTTGTGGCACTAGACATGGAGGAAGATGTTGACATCCCAATAGTCCTTGGGAGACCATACTTGGCCACCTGAAGGGCCCTTAATGATGGCAAGCTTACATTTTGACTTAATGATGAGGAGGTAACATTTGACATCTACAAAGCCCTCAATCATCCGGATGAGATAAGTCATGACCAAGGAATGTGCAAAATGGTAAGTCCCTCCTCTTCCTCTAAAATTTGTTCGTTGAATGTTTCTTCTTCTAAGTGTGGGGAAATTAATATATTCCTAGCACATGTAATCCTAGTTTAGAGAGTGAAAAAGAGAGGAATCGTGCAACTAGTTTGAATAATGCTCCTAATTCTTGCATGGCTCGAAAATCTAATTGACATATGAGAAGGTGATGGAAAAATATATCAAAGAGGTTATGGCTAATCTGATGTTATCCCATACCAATGACTCTTTGATGTTGCTCAACTATGTGAATAAAGGTGATGTGGAAATTGACAATTTGAATGGCTTGATAACTGGCAAGGTAAGCTTGAATGAGTTTGTACGTGATGCCAGTGTGTGCAAAAAACAAAAAATTCAAGGTGGTTCAAAGTATGGAATGGAAAGACCACCTTGGGATTCGGCTTGACTTATAAGCCCCATCTAGCTAAGAAGACGTTAAACACAGTAATTTTTGGAAGGCAACCAAAGTTTATTGCTTTCTTTACTTTAAGTATCGTTTGATTTTTTTTTTTGGGAACGCATATGCCTTCCATTATTTTTTAGGAAACTAATATGCAAAGTACTCATTCCGCCAAGCTTGTTTAGTGGACTCCCGCACAATTCCAAGCTTGTATTTCTTTGCTCTATTCTCTTATGCATTGAGGACAACGCATCATTCTATGTTTGGGGTGGGAAGCATACTTCATACTTTGTTTTGGTATGATTTTATCCTGTTATGCATGCTAATATTGTTTTCAATGAATTTATGCATGTTAATTCAAGTTGAAATTTTTGGTAAATTTTTTCGATTTAAGTTTGAAGATGTGGGGAATGTTTTATGGTTGTGTGCTCTTGATTTGATTGACTATGATGAGACTTGAATGTGCATGATGGATGACTTATTGTAGAAATACGATAGCATTATCTTGAGTTTTGATCTATTTAAGTCCTTCTTGAAGTCTCTCACATTCTTGAGCACATAGTCACTTTGATTTAGAAACTTTAACTTAGAAAAGGATTAAGTTGAGTGTATTTAGTTGTCACTTTGAAAGACTCCACCAGTTAAAAAATTGAAATGCTTGATGTTTTGTAATGTTAGACTAAGGACGAAGAAAAGATTATATATGCCTTTGAAAAAAAAAAAAAAAAAAAATGTGCGCTAAAATATATGAGTTGCTGCCTATCTTTTGCACCATTCAAAATTCGTTAAACTTGTAACGTGTATGCATAGATGGGGTAAAAAGAGCTACCTTACTATGATTAGTAAAAACGCCTGGGAATTGACTAGGTACAAGTTCCTACTACGAATGTGTGAAAGTTAGTGCCCCTAGGTAAAAGAATGCATGTTTAAGTCGGTTGTGAAAAACAATTGAACTTCAAGGCACTTTAATGGACATATTACTTACTTGAAATGTGTGGATCCTTGAAGATTAGTGCATGAGCTAGAGTAGGGGGAAGACTAAAGAAGCTCTCTTAAGTCCTAATTTGAGTTCTAGCGTTTTGAATTAAAGGAGACTTGCACACACACACACATGGAGATGACAAGATTTGGTCTTGAATGATTTTAATAATATAGATATGCATGAGTGTCTCTCCTTAAGCCCCTTATATGTTATTCTCTAAGACATGAATCAATAGCACACTTATTTGAATTTCTCTATGGTTTTGTCTTGTATTTGCTCGTGCCTAGCAAATCTCTAAGTTCAGGATGGTGAAAAGAACTTAAAAAGTGCTTCAATTGTCTTTCATTGAGGGATGCTTTTATTGGATATAATGTTATTTGCTAGTGGTTTTCAGGTAATTATGAAGAAAATAAGATTTGAAGGACAAAAGAACCAAATCGAGCCAAAGTTGAATAAAAAATAGAAGAAAAAGGTAAAAAATAAGGCAATGGCGCGACACTAGGACAACACTACCACGACGCAAAAACCCAAGAGCATAAAATATCGGACAAGTCAAGAGTGTTGTAGTGCTGTGAAGAGTGTCGTAGCGGTACATAGGGAGCACTACAACCCAGATAAGGTGCTATGGCATGGCACTAGGGTGTAGGATTTAATGACAGTCAGTGTCGTGGCTCTAGCTTTCCATATTTGAAAAATTAGGAATTTTTGGAAGGTTCCTAGCCCCCAAGTTTGTGAACTTCTATAAATTTGGAGGTTCTCAATAGCTCAAAGCACAAAATCTCAGAGGAAAATAGAGCCTAAGAGTGTGAGTTTGCTATCCAAAAGTGAAAAATGTTGGAGGAGAGTTGTAGACCGTTCGAGATCCCGAGGTGCTGACCAAGTGGAGATTGAAGGAATTCAACAACTAGAAAGCAATTTGCGAGTTTTTCTTCCTAAGTTCTTATTTCTCTTTTACTCTTATGGTTAAGAACTCATATGAAAATATGTATTTGATGGCTATGTGTGGCTAAACTCATAGTTTTAGGGTGTTGGATGATTTAATTATGAAGCTAAGTTAATGACTTAGTGTTTTTCATGGATGTTGTTGGATAATATGTTTTTCAATGTTATGGTGCTTTCTTCTCTATTGATTGATCATCAATAATTGTTAGGTTAGATGTATGATTGAGTGGTTATATGTCTAATTAGATCTATGGCATTGAATCTTTATTAATATTTTATGAAAATAGTTAGGTTAGTAGAGAACGTTGTTAATGACTATTTTTAATGTTATGTCTCTTAATTTGGCTTCAAAAAGTTAATAATCAATTAAGTTGCATGAGAAATTGTTGTTTTTTAGAGAAAATAATCCAGACTTTAGTTTCTAGATTTAAATATATTGTTTACACGTAATTCTATGAAAACGTAAAACATGACTTAATGAAATAATTAATGGCATCAACACCCTAAAACACTCTGATCCTTTGAAGTTTCACTTGTTTTTACTTTCCTTTTTTTGTTTTAAAATTTTTTTAAAAAAATAAACCTCTATTTTGATCCTCTAGATAAAATTGATTCAATTTTTTAATAGATAGGTGATTATATTTTATTCAACCCCCAGTGGATACGACACTCAAACTTAAACTGTTTTATATTATAACTTGACCTATGCACTTGCAATTGTCCCTATCACCCAATTGCATGAATTTTTTTTTAAAAACATCCTATCAAAGAAGAGAAGACTGGGAGTTTAAAATAGTGGCACTAAGGCAAGAATGCAATGCATTACTTAATGAATGTATGCCTCAAAAGATGAAAGATTTTGGCAGTTTCACCATTCCATGTTCAATCAGAGGAATTGATATTGGTCATGCATTATGTTTCTTTGGAGCCAACATTAATCTTATGCCTTTATCTATTTTCAAGAATTTTGGCAAGACCGACCATAGTCAGACCACAACTAGCAAACATATTCATCACATACCCAGAAGGAAAAATAGATGTGTTTGGTCCAAGTGAATAAATTCATTTTTCCTGCAGGTTTTATCAGCCAAGGTTATTAAGCGAATAATGAGGTCCCTATTATTCTGGGTAGACCCTTTCTATCTACATGAATATTCTTAATAGACGTTCATCAAGGGGAATTAATAACGCGTGTCAACGATCAATAGGTCAAATTCAATGCATTCAATTCATTAAAATACCTTGATCAAATGGACGCATGCCACATGATGGAAGATGACCAAGTGTGTGATGGTGATGATGTTGAACGCACTGGGATTAAGCAGATTGTTGATGATCACATTGAAACTGTCTACATGTTGAATGGAATTCAAACCAATTTCGAACCTTTGAATCTTAGTAATAGAGAAATTAAAGCAACAAAGTCCTACTACAAGAACCACTTGTTTTGGAACTTCTCTATGCCCATCTAGAGCTTGTTAACACTTCCTTGGTAAGGAAGTTTAATTTAGGGATGGTGTATGAGCGAGACTTGTGATACCCTAACCTTTGACTTAGTTGATTAAGAGACATAAGGAAAGGATACTTGGGTAAAGGGTGTAAACTTGGATCACAAGCCTGTGGAGTTAGAAACATTTCAAGATAGAGAATTTGGGCTTGTGGAGTTAGCCAAATTTTGGCCAGTTTAGAAGGCACTATGCATTGAGATGTAAGGAGGAGGAAAAAGTGTTGCGTGAACTTGAGTTTTAGGTTAAGATTAAGCTGTAGGTGAGTTTGGAAGAAAACCACGTTAAGTAATTTTCGAGTCTTGAATGACAAGGTGGCCTATGAGCTAAGAAAATCTTCTAAGTGTCACAACTATGCTTGGAGAACTCAACTATGCTATGAGAAGGCAAGGCTTAGACGCATAGCTTGGAGAAAAGAAAGGAAATCTCACTAAATGTTAAAGAAGGAAGAGTTGGAAGCATAGTTGGGAGCTAGTTGTGAGTTGGACGCATACTTGGGAGGAGAACCACCATGTTGGACGCATGGTTGGTGAGTGTAGACGCCTGGTGACTATTTTGGGAGGAAATTGGTTAAGTGTTGAAGTGTTGGAAGGAAACCTAGGTCTTGGAAAAGAGTAATGCAAAGGGCAAAGTTTAAGAAGAAACCTCACTCTACCTAGGGTTGGACACATAGACCCATCTTCTGGGAAGAATTGACTAAGTGTTGGATGATTTGGAGAGTTGAGAAGCCACCCTAAGGAAGGTAAAGGAAGGTAAAGTTGGGTTGCACACTGTTGTTGGTTCAATGTTGGATTTCTATTTTCGATTTATATTGAGTTTCTTAACTTGTTGCACAAGAATAGATATGATAATTTTCGTACAAAGATGCGTCGAGAATTACTCAAGTATGATCATAATTAAGCAAGTTTTCCTATAAAAAGCCCAAGTATAAGCTCTTATAGGTTTCTTGGTGCAGGGTCGAGCATAGGGATTTGTAATAACTAAGCGTTGAGAATAGATGCATGACTATGCAGTGAACTATACATGTAATATGTGCATGAGTTGTATGTGTCTAAAACTATACATAAAGTATGAATAAATTTTCCTACAACTAACAATGAGGGGACACGGCGATGGTTAGTCAAATGTCTTTGTGTTAGATAGCATGCGTTGAGGATGAATGGAACCATGCGGTAAAAGTAGAGTTAACGCAGAAGCTAGACGAAAAACTTAAACCTATTTAAGTATAAGTACATACCTACAAACTTAGTTTATGAATCCATCTCTCGATGTTTCGATGCTACATTAGTCTTATCTCTAAGACGCATGGTAAGTTTGCATTGGCAAAAAATGAACTACATCTCTGCACCTCATCTAGTCTTGATAAATGGTAAAGATTAACTATCTACTCTCTCAAGCTAGACAGTCGTGCTTACTGCATTTGTTTGTTAGACAATGCTATGCAAGCTAATGATATGCATTCATCAGGATGCAACATACTTCATATTATTTAAGAAAAACTAACTCCAACATCTAACTCATTTAGCATTCAAACAACATGGTGTAAGATATTTAATATGGAAATAGATGGAAGATAATCGTCAATCAAACTCATATTTAAGAAAATAAACCATTCTCTCGAATGTCATTAACAAAACATAGGATGGAAATGGAGATAAAATAGAAATGGAAGACGTCAAGCCGCCACTGGCAACGTCTTGCTTCATGGAGGCTTGAAATGGTTGCTATCTAATACATAAAGTCCATAGGGTGAAGGTTCTCACTCACTGGGAGACAATTCTGAAAGTTCTCAGAATCCTTCTCTCAGAAGAGCTCGAAATGGAGGCTGGTTATGGTGGAAGAGGTGTGCAGAGCCTTCACGCCTGTCACGCGTTTCTCTCTTAATCCTTCCTCTCTTTTGAATGGAGAAGCTTTGGGCTATTTATAGGCGTTGAAAAGGTGAACTCATGACGACCTGACATCTTTACATTAAATTCCATGCCTTGCTGTGCAGCCTTTTCACATCGTCGGCCCATCTGTTCTGCTATGACCTGATAACGTGTTATCCTTTTGCATATTGACATGACAGCTTTTGCCCAGGCGTCTGTATCTACTTTTCTCGACGCATGATCTCGACGCATGGTCTTGAATGCATGGTGTCACACCCCATCCTGAACTACCCTCCTGTAGCCCGAGACGGAGCATGAGCACGGCAGTCGTCGACTCTATTATCGACTTCCACTATCAACACTTCCTTTATGCCCATTTAATCATCCTTCATAGGACGAAGATACCATTATACATTTGACAAACCTCGACTTCGATCGGCAACGGGAACTGTCATGCTACCTGGAAAATGAAAAACATATAAAAAGATGAGCTAAACGCCCAGTGAGTGACAGATTTTGTGAAACTATCTTTAGTTCAAAAGCAGGCATGTTATCATCATTATCTCGCAAAATACTTAATTCAAATCATCACCTCTATAAAATCATACTTTTCAACTTATAATCAAATCACATGAATACATTCCAGAGTAGTTGTACATAAAATCAGTTTGTTCTCAACAATTTCCCTTAGTTGAGGCGAAGCAAGACTCAACGCTCTCAACGTCGAAAACATCCTTAGTTGGGATGGAGCAAAACTCAACATACCCAACGTTGAAATCATTCTTGGCTTGATGCGGAGCAAAACTCGACGCACCAGCAATATCAACCTCTATGTGCACATAGGAATATGGCAGGTTGCCCATGTACCTTCTCCATGTCCTTCAGTACTGGATCCCGGGGAAACTCACATGCCTTCTCATGTCCTTCAGCATTGAGCCTCCTCTAAAATATTTTATAGGCGGGTTGCCCAAGTACTGGGTCCCGGGGAAACTCACATGCCTTACTAGCATTGAGCCTTCTCTAAAATATTTTCCTTTTTAGAAGCAACATTTTATACAAACCGTTCGTATACAAATCGTTCATAAGAATACAGGCAATTATTATATCAATAACATTTCATAAACATGCTTTTCAATAGCTTTAAGAACATAACGTATGCTTCATAAATCATTTAATCACAAATTCACATTTCATTGGAAAACCGAACTATCATGTTCAACAAAATCGTTTTAAAGTAAAAGAAGTGTCACTCACAATTCTTCCTAGGCCTTGAGTGGATTATACGCCTTTCCTATTTCCTCTTGGCAGATCACTTTAAGGATAGTTTCTCCTCTATCCCGCTATTTCCTTTTTCCCCGAGCTTCTTGAATGCAGCGTTCTAATCCTGGAACGCAAGGCCTTATATTCCTCTGGCAGCTCGGTTGGTCGCAACTCTGCCCTTGGATGCAAGGTTCATAGCTAATGCGAGGTGCTTCCCAACTCTTTCTTACTTCTCTTTTGGATGCGTCGATCGCACAAGGTCCCACTTGGACGCATCGTTCACCTTGATACTTAAACGCAAGACTGACCCTTTTTGACGCAAGACAATTTCTTTAACACAAGATATAGCTAAGTTGTCTGGAATATCTTCTTCCTTGGCCGCAGACTTCTATTACGGACACCAGAATTACTTCTTTCTCTCAAGGATTCTTACTTCAGCATCATCAGTCACTCCTTTTCCCTCAATGTCCTCTTTATAGTTTTGGAGTAGAGGGCTGGTCACACTACTTCTCCCTTTTTGCCATTTTCTTGCCACATGTCAAGCTGCATGTTTAACCAACCATGCATTTATCCAAGCATCACCTTGCATGAAATATTTAACATACTTCTAACACCTCCTGCTTATAAGGTGTCAAGTTTTTATGAAGCCACCTAGCCCTTATAAGCTTATCTTATACGTCTAACATATTCCAATATACAAACTTTTCATTTAATCATACTACCCTTGTGCGTTCACCAAATTTCCTTTACCTTCTGCTATAATACCTTTGAAACCATTTCTTCATCATATCTTGCTAAGCGTCAGTATCCCAAATGCATACTACTATGCGTTTGTACCTTACCACATCATACTATGCTTCTAACTTCCTACTCTTTGAACTCTTTAATTATAGCCTATGCGTTTATCCGAAATCAAAATTATATTTCCATTTACCATGAAATTGAGCTCCTCAACGCATAGCTGGTAGTCACCCCTCAACACACAGCAACCCTTCGTTCGTAATTGCCTTAAACATTTGGTCTTTGGGCATAGACTTCTTTATCAACACCAAAATCCTTACTAATACATAATAAACCTTCAAAGCATGCTCTTCAATGCATGCTCTTCACGCCCCATGGTTCTTTGGCTTCTCTTTTCTTTCTAGCTTAACACCCTTCAAAGCTAATCCCATAACCTGTTAGTTTCCAAGACTAATTGTGAGCCATACATTTCCTCTTTTTCCTAATTCTTGTTCCCTTTTTCAAAATTCAATATCAAATTCTCTCTAAATTAAGGTACCACCCTTTAGCGCGTTACCATCCTTGCATTGACTGGGCTATGCCCGAAATACATTTAAACACTTAACTACTTCCCAAACTATGCCTTCCATCCTTCATTCTCACTCTTAGTGAAATATCCATTTCTTTCTTAATATTATGCGTTCAATTAGTCTTATTTCTTTCCTTACTAGCCATCTTAAGAATTCTGAGTTAGAGTCTTACACATAGGTTTCCATTTATTCTCGCAGAAGCTTCGTCTCTAATACTTGGGTTATTTAGGCTTCTTTTCTTCTTAATCCTGCGTTAAGAACAAAAAAGCTCATAATTTTTCAGATATTTTGTTTTGTAAATAGTGCCAATGCATGGTGGTACATTTTACATAATTCAACTACCAAAATCATGTGTTTAGCTCTAAAGTTACTCTAATTAATTCAAATAGTGACTATAATAACTTGTATTTTTGCAAGTTATCACACCCCCAAATTTGAGTTAATGTTTGTCCTCAAACATTTATTTGAAGATTTATTAAATTCTACAGCCCAAGTCTAAGTAAAAGCTCACCCTCTCAACATGCCTTCTATTCCTTGACTATATTAACAATCAGATAACCACACCAAGTTCTTTTTCAATTGATGCTTTGAAAGTACTTCTCATTTTTAGATGCAGCAAGCTTATTCCTCAAAAATACCCTTACTCATTTCCAGCCAATCTGATGTCCTCGTTTTAGTAATGTGCCATGGAGTTCATTCATTCATAAAGTTTCTATTTTTATCTAACTCAAACAAAATTTTTCTTTTGAAGTGGACTTGCGTTGATCCGGGCTATCTACCTTCATTTTGACATACCAATGATGGGGTGCATGGAGGCAACCAACATCAAGCATATACCCTTTCACAACTCGGCACTTATCGCATTCCTTTTTGGTTGCGTCGACAGTGGTACTGTTTATTTATTTTTCACTGATCTTGAACTCTCACCTTCTATTATGTGGTGTAACGAGCCATTCTCAACTCAACTCTTAACAGGCTAATATATTTATACCATTTTTTTTTTTTTTTTTGTGTTTTATGAATTCTGAACGCATGGCTCAAACCTTTCTTACCCCCAAATTTGAAGGCAGCAAGGTCCTCATTGCTGAAATCGAGTTATGAGATTGCCTTAGAAAAATTTTGCAAAAGAGGTTTGAGGCAAAGCTTGCAACGCATACTAACTCTAGGAAGTAATTTACCAAGTGTAATATCCTAAGGCTTGTGAGTTAATCCTCTTATTTCAATAAGTCTACAGAGGAAGAGCATAAATATCATCATGGAGGTTGGACGCAGAAAAAAAAACAAGGCGGAGAAAATAATAAAGCAAGAAATAATTGAAAGCACAAACAAAAGAGAACAAAGAGTAATTCATGAATTGAATGCTATATTGATGTAAATGTTTTATGCGTTGTACTATTTACAAAAAAAAAAATCAAAAGAATAAACCTAAGAGAAGAAGGAAATCTCCCAAAGAACACCTCCAAATTTAAGTTCTCCCCGGGGCATTGTCATTGTTGTCCGTAGGGGGAGGATTTGGATCGTTGAACTAAAGAGGTTACTGAAGAGAAGGAGGAATAATTGGCGCTGGGATGCGTTGGATGAACACTTCATAAATGTAATTCATCATAGTGCTGAATTGTTCATCCTGACACTGAGCTTGGCGTTGAACAAAATTCTGAAACTCCAATTGTTGCTGCGCCATCTGAGTCACTTGCTGACCCAATTGTGAAACTTGTTGAGCCAACTCTTCTTGCCACTGGAGACTTTCCATCTCCTTGTGTCGAATTTCATCCAGGTCTCCCATGATGGGGTGAAGGATCCCATCATTCAAGTGCCGCAGCAAATCATCCAGACTCAAATCAACAAACTGAAGCGGAGCAGAGGCGTGCCGTAAGTGATATGGTTCTTCTTGATGATGCGTGCTTGTAGATGCTTCTGCCTGCGGTTGAGAAGTCGGATGGGCAGAAGGTTCAGTAGTTGGTGGAGTTGGAAGATTAGAAGATTGAGGTTCATGGCGAGGCGGTGAGAATTGAAAGGGCGCTGACTCCTCAGGATCCAGAGTTAGGGTCGGCTCAACGGGTGATGGGGGTGAAGATGGAGTTGCCTCTCGAAAGATAGATGATTGAGGTGGGGAGAGGGTTAACTCCAGGTGGGGCGAAGAAGGCGGCGACACTTCGTTCGACTCTTCATTTAAGTCTGCGATAGGAAGTCGAAGAGGCGATGGGAGGCCACGTTGGGTGATGGGTACATGAAGTGGTTCGTTTTTGATTTTCGGGGAAGGGAAAGGGGAAGTTGGTGGTGAAGAGGGCTCCTCAGGGATTGGGTTGATGGGAGTATAAATGGTCAAGGCTTGTGTGTTGGCATCGAGTTGAACAGCTTCTTCGGCTGGCATCAAGTGAATAGCTTCTTCGGCTTTACTAGGTTGCGAACTCAACGCCTTAATCTCAAAATTCTTCTTGACAAGTTTCCTCTTCTTGGGTTGAGAAGGGTGGAGGGATGATGGTTCTTGTAACTTGGTCGGCCTCTTCTTTGAATTGGCCGCCTCAAGCAGATGCGGTGAGTTCTTTAATATCTGTCTGAGACTTTCAGCTGAAAAGACTCCATTTACTGCTATAACTGGCGCATCCTCCATGAATTCTGCGTTGGCGCATAGTCTTGTCACAAGAAAATGGAAGAATAGGCTTGAAAAATAGAATTTGTGGGGCAATGATGCCTCCCACGTCTAGCCAAATTCCCCGCATGATGCAGTAAATGACCATGGCATGGTCCCGTGAAATTGAGGCGTCATGTGTTGTGGGGATTAGCGACCGCTTGATGAAGTAAAGCCACAGGTTGGCCTCAGCGATCAAGCAAGTCGGCGCTAATGTCTAAATACCCTTTGGGGAAATGTTCCACTCTGACCCCAATTTGGCTATGGTTGTGAGGGCGTCATTTATTTTGACTTCTGTAGGCATCGACATTATTCTATTACCCTCTACCGCCGCGATGTCGGGAAGATCAAACAACGCGTTGATTTCCTAAGGGTCGAAGGAAATCACCTCATCTCCAACTTGGACTTGGTGTGCCTTGCGGTGAATGGTTCCTTCGTAAAATGCTTCCACAGCAATGGGTTGGATGACTTGGGCGCTTTCACAAAATTGCCTCCAACCTATTACATCGACTCCTTGTATAATGAAGGCGGGCAGCTCAATTGGCTCAGGGAAAAATCCCACTTCAGTATAGAGCCCACTGAATTGTTTCTTTTGGCTCTTCGCCGCCTCCTTTGTTGGTTCCTCAACCAATTTCTCTTTTCCCTTGTTGTTCTTATTGATGGGACTAGCAGGCGTTCTCCTTGTTTCGCCTGCATCCACGTCCCTTATAACCACTGCAGGTGCCTTAGCCACCTCAGTCTTCTTCTTTTTCTCCGGTAGTTTCTCCTTGGTTATTGCTACCTTTATTTCTTTCTTCTTCTCCTCCCTTATTTTTTTCTCGTTTTGTTTGATGCGTTCAGCTTTGGGTAGCTTCTCTGCATCAGTCACTTCCACTTCAACTTTTAATTCCGTCCCAATCTCAGCTTGCGATGGAGAAACTCGGTTTTTCTGGCGGCCTCTTTGGCAGCTTGTTCGCCAAATGCGATTTCCTCTTTTCTTCTCTTTGTTGCAGCGAGAAACAACTCCGTCCTTTCTTTCATTTTCTTGATGTCGTCTTTTAGCTTCTTGGACTTCTCTGCCGCTCTCGCTGCTAACCACTCAACAGATGATGCAGCAAAAGATGACACGATGGCCTCGGATGTCCCCACATCCTTTACTTTTTCATTTCTCCTTCTTAGCGGAGGTACATCTTCCTCGGCTTCTTCTTCCCTGGCCCTTATTGGCCTGATTTTCCTTTACATAGCGGACTTCTTCTTTTCCACCGCCGCTATTACTTTTCCAATAGGTCTTTCATCGGAGTCCGACTCCTTAAGATCGTAGGGATTGACTCACGCGACTCATTTTTCTTTCTCTGGTCGACCAACCCGTCCAACCAGGCATCGTCTTTTTCATGAATGGTATCTAGAATGTCTCCGAAGATGGTGGACTTGTCATTCATTCCCACCTCTAGCTTCAGACAGGTCCCTGGAGCATGGTGGTGATGGGGCTAATGTCGCTTCTAACTCAGGACTATTGAGGTGAACAATGGCGAGGCGTTCAAGTGTGCTGGAAGTAGTGGACAGATTACAACTATCATGCCTCGAGGATGAGGCCATAGGTTTAGGGCTTTTGGAGGAGGTGGGTTGCTGGGAAGCCATAGGAAGGGTATCGGTGAAAAGAGATAAAAGTGGGTGAGAGTCGGGATATCGTTTCAAATAAGCTGGAAATTGTGTCGGTTATCGGAACATTCGGAGAGAAAGGAAGTGTAACTCGAAAAAAGGTTGAAGACGGGTTTATAAAGGGTTTTAGCTGAGCGCGTGGGTTATCGGCTCGATGCATGACATCATAGCTGCATTGAATGGTCTAACACCCGTCGACGACAGCCGACTTATAGTCTTTGAGATTTAGCCGGTGAAAAATATTTGCTCAAGAAAGCTTGAGCTAAGATCTCCCACGTTCTGATGCTATCTGGAGGTATGGTTTCCAACCAATCCTTAGCACGGTCCTGTAAAGAGAAAGAAAAAAGTCTTAGTTTAATTGCATCGTTAGAAACACCATTCATCTTTACTGTCCCGCATATTTCTAAGAAACACCGCAAGTGCTTGTGAGGATCTTCATTGGTTCTTCCTCTAAAGGCTAGCTCTCTAGCCATGTGGATCAACCCCGGTTTCAACTCAAAGTTGTTGACATTGATGGGTACATTCATAATGCCGGGATGATTTGCCGGTAATGTCGGTTGGAAATAGTCCCGAATTGCCTTTGGTATCTCCTCCGCCATCTCCTCGATGTGATTGTGTTGAACCTTTAGGTTTCTTCTACACGTCCTTTCAATTTCGGGATCAAGAGGGAGAATATTAGTATTATCTCAAGGCATAAACAGACAAAATAATCAAATAAATAAAATAAATAAAATAGAACAAAATATAACAAAATAAAATAAAATAAAAAATAAAATAAAATAAAATAAAAAAGGAAAAATATAAAATAAAATAAACTAAAAATAAAAAATAAATAAACGACCAAATAATATACACCTCTAATTAAGATCTATCAATTTTAATGAATATTAAATAACAAAAACCGTTCATTCGATCCCTGGCAACGGCGCCAAAAACTTGATGCGCACTTTAAGTGTTAACCGCAAGTGTACGGGTCAAGTTATAATATAAGACGATGAAGTTTGAATATCGTTCCACTGAAGATCCAATTGTGAAGGTTTAAGACTTAGCTATTCTAGAGTTGAATCAATTTTATTTGAGGATTGAAATTGAATATTATGAGTTATGGAAAATACAAATCAAATAAGGAAAGTATTAAAGTGAGAAACACAATAGTCAAAGAGAGTTCTATAGTAATGAATCCTTGTTTATTTCATCATTCAATATTATAGATTTCATGGATTTTATTGTCATTCATATGCCTAAGTCTAGAAACTCAATTCCAAGTTATTTTCTCTCAAAAACAACCATTTCTCATGCAACTCGATTGATTATTAATCTCTTAAAACCAATACAAAATTACATGGCATTAAAAATAGTCTTTCGCAACTTTTATTGTCAACCTAACAACTCTCGTGATAGATTAACAACAATTCATTCTTATAGATCAAGTTAAACATACAATCTCTCAATCATACATCTAACCTAACATGTGAAGATGGCCAATCCACAAGAATTAAACACAATAACAATGAAAAGCATAATCATTCCAACAAAACCATGAAAGTCTACAAGATCAACATAAATTCATAAACAATTCATCAAAACCCTAAAACTAAAAAGTTTAGCCACTCGTAGCTTGAAGCAACATGTTTAAGCAAAATAAATAAAGAAAGAGTGTAAAGAAGGAACACTCTACTAAAAAGAGGCTCTTGATTGAGGTAGCACCGTCACCATCTCCTTGGCTCTCACGTCGGAATTCGAAGGGTACCACGACTATCTCGAACTCTTTTCCTCTTCCATGCAACTAACTCACTCCTTGAACTCTTATTGACTCTCACTCAATTCTCTCCTTTTTGTGCCTCTTTAGGTCTATAAATTGAAGGTTGATTCCTCTTTGATTTGATTTTATTTTCTTTTGATCATTTAGGCTGCTGGAAACCCCCAAATTTATAGAGTTTGGCCGCCCAAAAACTTACCAAAAATAACACATTTTCATTTAAGGAAAACTGGCGCCACGGCGCTGGTCTATAGCACCGCAACGCTGTTGGAGAGCACTGCGGCGCTAGGGCTATGATCAGAAAAGTTTGCTCTCGGGTTTTAGCGCCGCGGCAGCGCCGTCCAGGCGCCACGGCGCTGCCCCAATTTTTGCCATTTTGTGTTTTTCATCTCTTTTTCACCGTATTTTGCTCGGTTTTCATCTTGTAGTCTTTTCTTCTAATTTTCCTCATTTTAACCTGAAAACCACTAGCAAACAAGTGAAATCTAATATAAACTCCCTTAATTTGAGAGGATATGAAGCACTTTTCAAGTGCTTATCAGATGTTCCTTGTTCATAAACTGTCAGGTACGTCTTCGGCTAAACGCTCTGTACGGCCCAAGATTGAAATTTTCTACATAAATCAAGAAAATATTTCAAAACTAAATTATTAATTCAAATCCCCGGCAACGGCGCCAAAAACATGTTGTTGGTTCAATATTGGATTTCTATTTTCGATTTATATTGAGTTTCTTAGCTTGTTGCACAATAATAGATATGATAATTTCCATACAAAGATGCGTCGAGAATTACTCAAGTATGATCACGATTAAGCAAGTTTTCCTATAAAAATCCCATGTATAAGCTCTTATAGGTTTCCTGGTGAGTCCAGGGTCGAACGAAGGGATTTGTAATAACTAGGCGTTGAGAATAGATGCATGACTATGCGGTGAACTATACTTGTAATATGTGCATAAGTTGTATGTGTCTAAAACTATACATAAAGAATGAATAAATTTTCCTACAACTAACAATGAGGGTACGCGGCGATGGTTAGTCAAATGTCTTTGTGTTAGATAGCATGCGCTGAGGATGAATGGAACCATGCGGTAAAAGTAGACTTAACGCAGGAGCTAGACGAAAAACTTAAACCTATTTAAGTATAAGTACATACGTACAAACTTAGTTTGTGAATCCATCTCTCAATGTTTCGATGCCACATTAATCTTATCTCTAAGACGCATGGTAAGTTTGCATTGGCAGAAAATGAACTACATCTCTGCACCTCATCTAGTCTTGATAAATGGTAAAGATTAACTATCTACTCTCTCAAGCTAGATAGTCGTGCTTACTGCATTTGTTTGTCAGACAATGCTATGCAAGCTAATGATATGCATTCATCAGGATGCAACATACTTCATATTATTTAAGAAAAACTAACTCCAACATTTAACTCATTTAGCATTCAAACAACATGGTGTAAGATATTTAATATGAAAATAAATGGAAGATAATTGTCAATCAAACTCATATTTAAGAAAATAAACCATTTTCTCAAATGTCATTAACAAAACATAAGTAAGAAGAATGGAAATTGAGATAAAACATAAATGGAAGACATCAAGCCGCCACTGGCAACGTCTTGTTTCATGGAGGCTTGAAATGGTTGCTATCTGATACATAAAGTCCATAGGGTGAAGGTTCTCACTCACTGGGAGATGATTCTGAAAGTTCTCAAAATCCTTCTCTCAGAAGAGCTTGAAATGGAGGCTGGTTATGGTGGAAGAGGTATACAGAGCCTTCATGCCTGTCTCGCGTTTCTCTCTTAATCCTTCCTCTCTTTTGAATGGAGAAGTTTTGGGCTATTTATAGGCGCCGAAAAGGTGAACTCATGATGAGCTAACACCTTTACCTTAAATTCCATGCCCTGCTGTGCAACCTTTTCACATCGTCGGGCCATTTGTTCTGCCATGACCTGATAACGTGTTATCCTTTTGCATATTGACATGATAGCTTTTGCCCATGCATCTGTATCTACTTTTTCTCAACGCATGATCTCGACGCATGGTCTCAAACGCATAGTTTCGACGCATGGGTTTCCATTTGTTCTCGCAGCAGTTTCGTCTCTAGTACTTGGGTTATTTGGGCTTCTTTTCTTCTTAATCCTGCGGTAAGAACAGAAAAGCTCATAATTTTTCAAATATTTTGTTTTGTAAATAGTGCCAACGCATGGTGGTACATTTTACATAATTCAACTACCAAAATCATGCGTTGAGCTCTAAAGTTACTCTAATTAATTCAAATAGCGACTATAATAACTTGTATTTCTGAAAGTTATCAGACATATATTAGGGAAAGATGGTTGAAAAATGGCTTAAGTATAAAGGCATAAGGGAGGAAAGTTGGAAGCATAGAATCGGGAGGCACACCATGGACGCATAGGTGAAGAACTAAGGAGTCCATGTGGGTCATGTTGGGAGTCTTGGATGCATGGATCAAAGAAAAGAAAGGTGTTGGATGTATAGTTAAGGAATTTGGAGGAAACCACACACACAGTAAGCTTTGTGAGTAGAAATTTGACTAAGTGTGGAAACCTCGGGACAAGTTGGATGCATACCTCCTAGAGAAGGAGATTTTGGCTAAGTGTTGGACTTTTGAAAGAAGCTTGGACGCATAAAAAGGGAGTGTTGGATGCATAGGAGGGTTTTAGCTAGGAAAATTTGATTAAGTATAGGAAGGTTGGAAGAAGAAAAGAGAGCAAAAGAAGTCAAACCCCAAAAGCATCACCATGGACTCATGGTTGAGGGAAGCTGGACGCATGGTCCCTATCCCAGGACTAGGTGGGATGCATGATGAGTATTTTTGGTGCTAAGTGGCTTCATTTGGACATAACACTTCATAAGTAGGAAGTGTCGGGATGCATGACAAGAACACATGCAAGGAACCACTTGGTTAGACGCATGGACACTTCCCATGCATGGTGACATGTGGGAGCATAGATGTCAATCTTGGAAGCAAAGGTTGGATGACAAGGCTTACCATCCAACTTCTATAAATAGGACCAAAGGGGAGGAAGAAGGCTCACACCACCAAGAAATCTGAAAATTCATTGAGAAAAAGGAAGGAAAGAAGGTTGGAGGAGGGAACTTACATCCAAGGAAGGCTGATAGGCGTCCAAGTGTTGTTCTTTTTCCTAACCAAGAGTATTTTGCATCCATAAAGGTGTCTCAAGCATCCAGAAGGCTGAGCTAGGCATCCAACTGAGCTGTTTGAGGTGTAGAAGTGTTGTCTTGCTTCCAGACTGTGCTGCCCTGCGTCCAAGGGAGTCCTCTGCGTCCAAGGAAGATGTTTCTAGCATCTAGAGAGCTGTTTTAGGGTTTCTGAGGTTTCTTAGTTGTTGTGGTCTTAATTCCAGAAGCTCAGGAGGATTTAAGAAGGTCCGGAACCCAAAGAGAAAGAAGAAACCCTAAAGTTCGGAAGCTATTTACTCTGTGAGTGATTGATTTCATTTCGCGAGAGAACTAAATTATATTTCTTATGAATACTTGTTAATAGCACGCTTATGAGCTTATATTGATACCATGATTATGAGATGTTATTAATGTGAGTGCTATGTTGAGATAATGGATAGTATATATCGAGCATAATAGCATGACGTAGTATGCATGTTAGGATAACTTATTGAATAGTATATAGTATATCGAGCTTGTTGGATATTAGGTTCTAATTCCAATGCTGAAGGATTATGCGAATGCATCAATGAAAAAATTGTATTTCAATGCTGAAGGACCTTGAGAAGGCATTGATGACTACGGTCATGACTGGGATCGAATTTCGACACCGAACAGGATGACCAAAAGGTCGGGACAATCTAGCATCTAAGCCTGTGTCGGGAAAAGAACCTTGCGGGATGGTCAGGGGGTGTCAGAAACTGGTTCCTAATCTTGTAAGAAGTATCTCGGGAGGATGGTCAAAGGATCGATGGACCTAGCTTCTGATCCTCAGAGATAAGGCTAGTGCACATAGGGACAGAAGATACAAAAATTTGTTGAGCCAGGTAAGCCAGCAGGGAAAAACCAGTCAGGATTGCTGAGCCATGTGAGCCAACAGGATAAACAGAGGTGATGTTGTGCCGAAGGTGCTAGCAGGAAAATAGATTCAAAGAAAGACCCTACGAGGGAAGTTTGAATATAAGCTCGATATAGTTGTAGATGTACTTGTGTATGATCGTATTATGGTTATCATGATTATTATTATACTAAATTCGATCACTCAATGGGCTTCGTGAAACTCATTCTTTTCGTATGTTTTTCTTTCTAGGTAGCAGTCGAGTTTCCGTTGCTATATGAAGTCAAGGTCCGCCGAGAAATTATGTGCACCTAGTTGTAGACGGCAGTTTAAATAAGAAACTAGGAGCATGTCTTCTGTAAACAAACTTGTTAAACAGTTACAGTAATAGAGTTGTGCATATTTATTATGAGTTAGTTTCTTTCTAACTAACTAAGTTACACATGTTAGTTGGCAAGGGTAAAGGTTTGACGGTAGACATCGCAAAAGAGCCGGTGTCTGCTATCGTCACGCCCTAACTCGGGCTGCAGAAAAGGGTGGCTCGGGGCAAGGTGTGATAAGAATTCTCCATGGTTAGAGGTGAGAAGGTTGCCTTCTCTGCTAAGGAGGTCAATTCACTATATTGGCTTCCCACTAAAGGCATTGAGGGTAGTTATGCAATGATACATGCTTCGCTTGAGGAGCAAATGGAAGACGCCTTACGAATGGTGGTTGTAAAGGGAGCTGAATGGATTATATCACCTATAGGGTGCCACATACTACAACCATGTGATGTAAAGGAGAATCTAGTCATATGGCGTTATTTTGTTAAGTAGAGGATTATGCCCACATCCCATGACTCTACTATATCTCTAGAGAGGGTTATGATCCTTTGCTGCATCAGGAAGACCTATGTCAACATCATCAAGCAAGAGCATGTGGAATGTGGGCCTCGAACCAGTGAGAGGCTATTTTTTCCATCACTTATTGCCAAGCTAAGTCATAAATGATGGGGAAAGGCGTAAGATTAAGCCTGTTATAGATCTATGAATCATTAAGAAGCTCAAGGGTGACATGGTAGAAAGGGTAGATCCTATATAAATAAGGATGTCGCTTCTTTGCCATTTGTAATTTTACCAATTCCTAAGGGCCATACATCTCTGCTATAAGCCAATCTATCTCCTCAAATTCCTGAGTATGAGTTTTCAGTTCATGAGGACTAGCCTCCAACTCCTAAGATGCAGACTCCAATTCAACCTTCATACGTTGTAGTCATGTGTTCTCAACAACAACCATTTCGAGCAACTACTCCATCTGTCCATGCCTCAACTGTGGTGGGGCACCTATTGGACTTGTCAGAGTGCTTCATAGCTTAGTCTCAAGCTTGCTAGGCCTAAGCCAAGGCCTATGATGAGACCTTCAAGAGATTCTTGTGCTCAGTTGTGTCAAGGCATTATCCTGTTGTGTCGTCCTTTCCTAACCATAACCTTCGTGCCCCAGAGGAAGAAAATGGTGATGATGGAGCTCTCGTGCATGATTACCGGAGTTCTCTATTTTCTTTATTGCTTTCTAGTTTTATTTTATTTTATGCTTAGCTTTGATTTATTTTCTATTAATAAGTTAGTTTAGGATTACTCTGATAGAAAATCAGACAAACAAAAACATTTTTGCTAATGGTAGTTTTGAGCATGCTTGTCTTTGGTTGCGAAGTAATGCTTAATGGTAATAACTAGGGCCTGTTTCTCACTTGTAGTTGTACTCTCTTCTCTTTGTAGCCAATGAAGACATTGACTCTCAAGTTTGGGAGTAGTGGGTTGGGAGAGGGGGGAGAGTTTTCCATTACATGTATACCTCCTTGGAAACATTTTTATCAAGCTATAGATGAGATCTTTTGTATGTGTGTTGGGCCATTCCAAAAAAAGAAAAGAATAAAAGGTAGGATAACACTCCTCCTTTCTGAGTTAACCAAAGTAACAAGTGACAAGTAGGTAACCATGTGCTTTCTTTGGTAGCACAATGGTTAACAAGGAAAGTGAGTGTTTGCCTTAACTGTGATCTTTGCTCGTAGTCATATGATTCACATGAAACCCATGGGGGCAACCTGGAACAAAGGTAAGGATGACCCTAAGGGTTTGTCCTAGGCAAGAATATGAAAAAGAAAAAATGGCTTACAAAAATAAAAGTCTTAAAGCCTAGAGAAGGCACAAGTTTAAGGGAGGGTGTAATTCCACTTAGTTATGAGCTTTGTGAAACCTGTGAACCATTAAAGGCTACACAAAGTCCAATGACTAGTAGTTTGTAAGTCCTAAAAATTTTCTCGTTTAAGCTTTCAAGTAGGGTTATTTATGTGTTTAAATATATAAAAAGGGGAAATTAAATGGTTAAGTTTGTGAACCAAAGGAATTGAAGATATTGGTTTTGGTTATTTTATGATAATAAGAATAATAATAAATAAATAAATAAGTAAAATGTTAAAAGAAAAAAAAAAGAAACAAAATTAAGATAAAAGAAGAAATTGAAAAAGGAAATGAAAAAGGAAAATAGAAAAAGGAAAAAGAAAAGAAGTTGAAAATGGTAAGTGCGGTGAGGTGGCCTAATATTAGACATTTAAAATCATGCAGGCGGTGATCATCATTCTTTTATCTTCATGGGTTGAATGTGAACAAACTCGAGTATTTTTCGAACTTTTTCAACCAAGCTACAAAGGATTGAATGAAGTTGATCATCTTGGGCTGCCATGAGGATTGAAGCTCGAAAACTTGATGAAATTCGTGGTAGAAGAAGTTTCCAAAGTTGAAGCAATCTGAGCAAGTTGTGGAATCAGGATTTTCAGCGAAAGAAGACGAATTTGAAGCTGAAATTTTGAGTTTATTAAGTTAAGAGAATTCTTAACATTTCTTAAGAAGGATAATTGTACCAATAATTAGTAGAAGTTGGTGAAATGAGAGGAAGACCAAAGTGGTTCAAAATTTTTTATGAAATCTAGAGCAAACTTAAGAATTTGCTAGATTCAACACACTCCAAGGGGAGTTTGAAGCTTAGTTTTTTAGGTAAGTAAGTTAAGACATTCCTTAAGAGATTTATGAAAAAATTTTGAAGTAATTTGGTTAAGAAATTGATGCGCACTTTGAGTGTTAACCGCAAGTGTACGGGTCAAGTTATAATATAAGACGGTTAAGTCCGAATATCGTTCCACTGAAGATCCAATTGTGAAGGTTTAAGTTACTTAGCTATTCTAGAGTTGAATCAATTTTATTTGAGGATTGAATTTGAAAATTATAAGTTATGGAAAATATAAATCAAATAAGGAAAGTATTAAAGTAAGAAACACAAGAGTCAAAGAGAGTTCTAGGGTAATAAATCCTTGTTTATTTCATCATGCAATATTATAGATTTCATGGATTCTATTGTCATTCATATGCCTAAGTCTAGAAACTTAATTCCAAGTTATTTTCTCTCAAAAACAACCCTTTCTCATGCAACTCGATTGATTATTAATCTCTTAAAACCAATACAAAATTACATGGCATTAAAAATAGTCTTTAACAACTTTTATTGTCAACCTAACTACTCTCGTGATAGATTAACAACAATTCATTGTTATGGATCAAGTTAAACATACAATCTCTCAATCATACATCTAACCTAACATGTGAAGATGGCCAATCCACAAGAATTAAACACAATAACAATGAAAAGCATAATCATTCCAACAAAACCATGAAAGTCTACAAGATCAACATAATTTCATAAACAAATCATCAAAACCCTAAAACTAAAGAGTTTAGCCACTCATAGCTTGAAGCAACATGTTTGAGCAAAATAAACAAAGAAAGAGTGTAAAGAAAGGGAAACTCTACTGAAAAGATGCTCTTGATTGAGGTAGCACCGTCACGATCTCCTTGGCTCTCACGTCGGAATTCGAAGGGCACCACGACTATCTCGAACTCTTTTCCTATTCCATGCAACTAACTCACTCTTTGAACTCTCACTCAATTCTCTCCTTTTTGTGCCTCTTTAGGTCTGCACTTCCTTGATTTGATTTTGATGCCTAGGGCTGCTGGAAACCCCCAAATTTATAGAGTTTGGCCGCCCAAAAATTTACCAAAAATAACAATTTTTCATTTAAGGAAAACTGGCGCCGCGGCGCTATTGAAAAATCTGGGACAGCGCCGCGACGCTATTGAAGAGCGCCGCGACGCTAGGGCTGCGATCAGAAAAGCTATCTCTCGGGTTTTTCAGCTCTTTTTCGCGGTATTCTTGCTTGGATTTGATCTTTTAGTCTTTTCTTCTAATTTTCCTCATTTTAACCTAAAAACCACTAGCAAACAAGTGAAATCTAATATAAACTCCCTTAATTTGAGAGAATAGAAAGCACTTTTCAAGTGCTTATCAGAAATGAATGAAATTAAGCTGGTTTTGTAAATGATGTTTTCTGTCGAAAACAGAGGAACCAACCCAGAGGCTCATAGCCTCATGCCCAAAGCAATATCCCCCAATCCCTGGTTAGCATGGCAGGGTGGGCAACCCTTAAAGCAACATCTGTCAATCCCTAGTCGGCATCATTTATGGTTGAGACTAGGACAGTATTTTATCATCTTCGAGCCTCCAACTTTCGTTCTTGATTAATGAAAACATATTTGGCAAATGCTTTTGCAATTGTTCATCTTTCATAAATCCAAGAATTTTACCTCTAACTATGAAATACAAATGCCCACAATTGTCCCTGTTAATCCTTACTCTGATCCCGAAGGCCAACAGAATAGGATCGAAATTCTATGATGTTATCTCCTGCTAATGTATATAGAGTGTAGGCTTGCTTTGAGCGCTCTAATTTCTTCAAAGTAACAACATCGAAAGCACTACCCAGCCAATTAAGGCCAGAAGTGCATCGTCGGCAAAAGGGACGAGCCAACCGGTGCTCACGATAGGCGAATAGATCAACCCAACCCAAGGTCTAACTACGAGCTTTTTAACTGCAACAACTTAAATATATGCTATTGGAGTTGGAATTACCGCAACTGTTGGCACTAGACTTGCTCTCCAATTGATCCTCGTTAAGGGATTTAGATTGTACTCATTCCAATTACCAAACTCGAAGAGCCCGGTATTGTTATTTATTGTCACTACCTCCTCCTATCAGGATTGGGTAATTTGCTTACCCTTTGTGCACGACATGCCTCACACCATTGGATTGATCTTTCAACATAGTTTGCCAAAAAAATTTCAAAGCAATCCGGGCATTGGAAGATAAGAGACGAATGGTGACAATGCAAGCCTGCATGGTGGGGGGGGGGGGGGGGC
>QLSR01001495.1:2711089-2721178 GCA_031780015.1 Citrullus colocynthis
GGGGGGGGGGGGGGGGGGGGGGGGGGGCATGGGTGTACATCTGTTCGGGTCAGCGTCAATCCGACGAGGAAGGTAGCAGCGGCACCTAGCTCCGTACTGCTCGACATGTTACCCACGTGGAGGATCTGCGCGCTCGGTGGTGCCTCATCCCGCCAACATGAGCACCCACCTCATAGCATCATCACCATTATCGTCCTCACCCTTGTTTCCTTGGCCACGCCCACCATCACCAGTGCTTTAAGGGAATCAACCCAAAAGCCCACGACCTCACACACCGTCACCATTTGCCTCCTATCTTCCAATGCTCGGATTGCTTTGAAATTTTTTTTGTAAACTATGTTAAAGGATAAATTCAATGGTGTGAGGCATCTGAATTGACACTGACCCGAACAGATGTACACTCATGCCCCTACATTGAAGGATCAATCCAATGATGTGAGGCATGTCGTGCATTAACGACAGTCCAAGGATGGGCATTAACACACACATGGGTGATTTGTGGGCATGGGGCGCGAAGGGGTGCAAGGTGAGTGGGCATGGCATGTGGTCGGCAAGGGCGGGCTAGGCATGGCACGTCGGCAGTGATGGCAAGGTGGGCATGGCAGGCTCGCAGGGATGGCGCGCGCAAGGGGGGCATGGCAGGCGCTCAGGGATGGTAGGGTGCGCAAGCTGGGCAAGACACATAGGTAGGGTGGGCATGGCAAACGACAATAGGAGACGAATATAGGGCCGAAGGATCAAAAGGGATCTGTGAGTGACAAATTTTATTTAAAATATTTCCTAAATGGTTATAAGGATGTTTTTCCATGTTGAATGAAGTTTTTTATGCTTTATGAGACTTTCCATGTTTTTGATGAGTTTTATGATCAAAATTTGATTTGTATTGCAAGCCTATAAAATGATCTTTTGTAAGACTAAGGATATTGACGTTGAGCGTGCTAAGCTTGCTCCACCTCAACTAAGGTTTGGATATGGTTATGTGGTGGTTATCTAATTTATACTTGTTCAATAGATGTTTTTATGACTAAGAAAGCCAAGTATGCTTGTTTTTCTAACATGTTATTGATGTCGAGCTTTTGAAAATATTGAGATTGTTTTATTAACAAGTTTTCCAATTATGTTTATTAAGTATGTTTTGAACTGTTGATTAATGTTTACTAGCATGTTAAAGGTTTTCTAAACTCGTCATTCATCAAGCACTTCCAGCTCACCTTTTCCATATGTCCCCCCCCCCCCCAAAGTAGTAGAGGAGTTCCAGGGACCCATCCACCATGAGCACATCTGCCACCGTCATTAAAATTTCATTCTCTCATCCTAATACATAGTATGTTTATAGGTTTTGGCTGGCATGTACATATGCAGTTGGGTTATGGGCTGTATAACGTAATTATGTGGTTGTGACACTTCTAGTAGGGTTTGTAGCCTCTATACAAGTGTATGTATATATTCTTGATGTTGGTTGTTTCACTTTTGAACTTAAGCAGGGTTAGGGCTCGTCTTTCGGGAGTCCATATAAATGTTTGCATTTATTATGCTTGTGTGTGTATATGCTCATTAGGTGTTTGATAGATTGTTAACTTATGAGTTCGGTTAAGATTGGAATGCTTATATGTATGTATGTTCTATTAGGTGCCCTTAGGCAACATCTGGAGTTTTGTTAGGATTTGAATGCAGAAATAGTATGGTTTATTATCTTGTTTATCAGATATGTCAGGAATAGTACAGATGACGTGTGTCGCGAGAGAGGTGATGCTCGTCATCTTTACATCTTTTTCTAGTTTAGGTGGGTATCGGAAAGGGGTGTGACATAGTTAGGTTTATGTAGCGTGTTGGCTAGTTAGTTAAAGGAAGTCAAGCATTAAGTGAGTAAAACTATTGTGAGAGCCCTTTTAGGAGTTTGAAGGAAACTATTGTGAGAGCCCTTTTAGGAGCTTGAAGGAAATAAGCCATTAAGGTTTAAGACCACTCCTTAAAGTTACATTCCTTGCATTTTCACTTGATTAAGCATGTTCATTTACTTTGTTTATCTTTATTGGGTTTTGTTTGCTTGAGGCCAAGCAAAGATGTAAGTGTGAGAATGTGAGAAATGTCACATAGTGCACGATTTTGATATATATTTTGGTACTTTTCTTTAGTAAAAGTAGAATTTCACATATTATTTACTCCATTAAATGACGTAAATTGGATAAAATGAGCAAGCACATGTCCTTGAACTATCTAAAGTAAGTTTTTGTTGTTTGGGTTGATCTTATGAGTTTTTATAGAGGAATTTCACTCTTTTGTAGAAAATCAAAGTGATGCGCCCGGATTAATGGAGTGATGTGACTGCATCGAAACCCTAAAATTTTAAAATTGTGCTAGCCATTTGTGATTGTTGTTTTCTCGGTATATAGCCATTTTTCAATGCCAAAATAGTTTGGAGGTTGTTTATAGCTAGATTTTTGGCCACCCTTCAACCATCTTGGCCTATCTAAAGGAGTGGAAGCCTCTTTCTTCAACAGTTTTTACTCCTAAGGAGAAATCTCACCACTTTCATCTAGAATCTCTTCAAGAATGAGAGTTCCTTTGAAGAAGCTTAGATCTAGGTCATCATATCCTATGAGAGCATGTGTAGAGAAATCTAAACCTAGAGAGCACTTTTGAGTGAGATTATGACTCAAGGAGTCTTATTACTATTAATTTCCAATAGTTAGTTCTTTCTTTGTTCTTTCAATTTCTTTATTTCCTATTCTTTGAAAGTTGATATTGTAACTCATGGATTTTGAATGAATGAAATTCATTCATTCTTTTTTAGTTATGAACTAAATTTCTAAGGGATTCAATCATGTAAATATCGTAAGACCTTATGGCTTGAGAAAATACTAAAGATCACATTGCTTTGACTTTAACATTTCCTTTCTTGAATTTATTGTTATCTTTCTTGAGTTGAATTGACCACTTAATTTAACATGTTAGTGGAGTCTTAATACTAAAAAGGTTAAGATAAAAATTGATTTCACAAGGAATATGGGACTACTAGCTTAGAGATAAGATTATCATGTAACCTTAAGATAAGGTACACCATCGGACTTAGAATTGCATAAAAAGATTTAAGATTTAGGTGACCATAAAGATATAGGATTTAGCTACTTAGACTGCTAAAGAAACTTGAGAACAAAGATTGAATAGGAAAAGTTTTCATGTTTAGCCACTATCGATGTGATGCGGCCACATAGCTTAAGGCATAAAGCCTAACTGTTGATGATTTTAAATTCCTGTTATCGACTATTGTTTACTATTTTACTTAGTACACAACCAAAATTATCTCCATATACATTTGCTACCATCGGTTTGCATTGCTTGTATTGTTTAAGGAAAAATTGAGTTGCATCTATTCTCATGGGATATTGTAACACCCTCAACCTAGATATTTATTTATATCTATATCTTTATCTAGGAGTGAGTGTTATTTAATCTGTATTCTGCTAAACATCGTTATATATACATTTTATATCATAACTAGCCAACAAAATGGTTAACCTTTACAATAGTTATGCAAATGTTCCTAATGAGGTAGCATCAAAAGTAAGAGTTAAAGGACTTTGTATAAGGTTTACATATATACCAGGTAATCTACCTAATTGCCTTTCAAGTATGAACAACTTTTACATGGGAGTGGAGTTTACAAAGTTCACTTAAAACAAAATTCTAGTTTAGCTTAGACAAATCTGGAGGGTAAGCTAGGTACCGCGATCACGCTTGCGACCTGGAAGGAAAACAACAGAAAAACATTATGAGCTACAATGCTCAGTGAGTGACTAACTAAGAAACAACTCAATATACATAACTACAGTCATCTATAAGAACTGCTAGATCATGCTTCATAAACTTGTAAATAACCACATTTGTACTTAATTATTAGTACATAAATGGATATCTTTCCATCGAACCTTTGTTAAGGCGGAGCAACCTCAACGCACTTAACGTCAATAAGCCTTAGCTGTGTGGAGTAATCTCAACACATCAGTGTCAATTGCCCGTTTAATTCTGCTTGTAAATCCATCTGTTCTTGGGTTGCCCATGTACCTTCTCATGTCCTTTGGTACTAGGGTCCCGGGAAATACTCAATCACCATCTTTATATCCTTAGGTGAGAGCTTTGAAGAGATACTAGGGCTGCCCATATGCCTTCTCATGTCCTTCAGCATTGGGTCCCATTTGAATGATTCTTATGCACAGACAATACATTTATCATAATTGAGCCATAAACATGATTACTCAACATTCTTAGAACATTTAACTAGCAACTAGCTTGATGAGACTTAGAACATTATCTAATACATTATCAATCTCTATCTCACATAAAAGAAATGTGCTAGTTTTATACATAAAAGTACATTTCATCCTATACTTCAAAGATATCATTAAGCATATAGGAGAGAATAACATTCAAATTAACTTATTTCAAACCTAAAGTCACTCACAACTTCTTTCAAATGCCAAGCGGGTTATATGCTTTCCTTAGCTCCTCTTGACCTGAAATAGATACTTTCCCTTGTTATGCTTCTTTTTCATTCATTAAAACAGAAGCAACAACTCATCGCATGCTTAATGTTTATTGTTCATCGTGCAGTTAGGCTTTCATCGGTTTACTCTCAAGTCCTAACACTAAAGCTACAATTATTAGATGTTCCTTATCCTTCTGTTGTACCTTGATTTTAAGGATACTTTGTGTGTAACTTGCTTCTGTTGTTATACCAACATTTGAGTCTTAACTTCTCCTTAACAAAGCTAACTGCTACAGCTTTGATGTCTCTGCTTATTCCCTGCTAAACACACATTTCCAGCCCAAACTAAGATTTTTTCCATTCTACAAACTTGTAAAGAATTAGGTTCCTCAGCTTACCTCAAAATTTCAAGGCCTAACTCTTTATCATTCTCTAGTTATGCCAAAATCACTCCGCGTTGCTCCAGATTGCATAGCAGTTCTGTAGCTGCTGCTTTTACCTAAAGATTCATATGATTAACTTCACTTTCAGCTTAACCATCCTTCATAATACTTGTTAGAAATTGTGTTAACTTACTAACCTCCAAATTTCAGCTTTAAACTCGGCTTCCTTGAGTCGTTCTATTGCAAACATCGACCACTGTTCAATCTGTGCGTCTGCAAATCAATCTTCTGTTCCAGCTCTGATTTCAGCACCAAAACGAGTGAAATTTTGTCTAAAAACTATAAGAACTCCTTCCTCTATCTTCTCTTGTGTTTCCTCTGAAAGATGGAACCGACTTAAGCTCTCGAAATGTCTGAAAGTGATTAAACTACCTATATATACTACCGACTTAAGCATCACAAGTACCGAGATGATAATACTGACTTATCCCCTCACCCGTAGGCTAGTGCGGGTCTTCTCTTCAACGCAAGGCACTCCTATCAAAATTCTCCTTCAGCGCCTTCAGCAACTAACCCCTCTCAGCGCATGGTGTCCTCGGCGCCTCCTATTTCTGACGCATATAACATAATCTTTCACACCATTACCTTCATCGCATCAAGACCGTTTTGTCTTGGACGCAGTGTAACTTCAGCGCATGGTTGCTTTCTACGCATGGAGACTTCCAACGCATCGTGGCTTCCAACATATTCTCAACGCGTAACCCCATTAACGCATGGTCAACTCTTAGCCACTTCTGCTCCCATAATATTCAGTCGACTTATTCACTACACGTATCATATTTTATCCTTAACTTGTCAACCCCCAATGTCGAATAGGAGCTTACAGTATTTTCCTACCTCATACTACCCAGCATTAAAGTCTCAAATGCTACTTCTATGCGTTTGTTCCTGCGTCTCTACCATGCGTCCAACATGGTTTTCCTACTTAGTATACGTCCAACTTCGCTTACTTCTCAGCTATTCTTCTTAACCCTGCCCATCATTTGATAAAGTTTCCTCTCTCTCCATAGATCTTACTTCTTCCATTGATAGACTTTACGAAAATCTTAGAAAAAGGGTATGACAGATATGATCCTTGGAATACTCTCAAGTTATTACTTATTGTATTGACAATATATGCTTGCACTAAACCATCCTCATTTGCGTATTTATCTTTCATAATTTGACAGATCATGTTGTTTAATTTCCTCTGTATTGTCTTTTGGCTAGCTCAATTATTGTTGTACTTGTCTCTACATCTTCAATAACATATTCGTTGTTCACGTTTTTTACTGGCTCTGTGTTTCTAGCTTATTATGGTTGGTCTTCTGCTTGGTTATCTTGTTTGAAAAAGTAATTGCTAAAAGGGGAGCCTATTAAAGTTTTGGTGTTGGTTATCGTTTTTAAGGTTTTTCTAGTTGTTGTTCCTTGAAATGTTTTTGTTATCCTGTCCATTGTCTTGTCCTACAAGATGTCTCTACTAATATTGATTTTGTACAAATATATTTTCCTAATTTGAAAAATTCTAGGTGATTTTTTCTCAAGATTCCTTCCTTCTCAAGGTTGACTAGTCTTGGTTCATATATCCTTTAATGTCATGGATATATATGGTGGCTTTTTGGTGGTTTTTAGGGTTACACCTTTTGAAAATCTTTTGAGTTGTTTTATGGTTTTGTTTGGAGAGGCATTTTCCATGACTATCAATCTCTGTGATGGTGAAGCGTTTGTTACTATTGATCTTGAAGTGGCCTCTAGATCTTATATTGAAACATTCTACTACATCTTGAGAAGGAATTCTCACACTTAAGAAGAGTCTAAGTTTTCTAAGTGAATTGGTCTTCATTTGAAGGTTGAAAGATAGAAGTTATTGTCGAGAGGGAGTTGAAAAGCACCAATGTTCCGATAGGAAATGCTTCATTTAGCAATTCAAGTAACATATCAAACGACTTGTTAGTCCAACCGTTAAGAACCTTAATATGCAAGTTCATTCTATGAAGCTAAAAGAAAATTGCGTGACTTGGGACTAGGCTATGAATCTATTCATGCATGCAATTACGATTGCATCCTATATTGGAAAGAATTTGTCGATTGGCAACGATGCCCTGTATGTGGTGAGTCTCGATACAAAGTTGATGATGGAAAAGGTAAAAATATCCGACATAAAATTTTATGACATTTTCCTTTAATACCGAGATTAAAGCGGTTTTTTGCATCGAAACATATTGCTTCTGAAATGAGGTGGCATAAAGATAAACGTGTTAAAACAGATGGAGTGTTACGACATCCCGCTGTTGCTGCAGGGTGGAAGCATTTTGATCGTGAGTTTCCACAATTTGCTTCAGACCCAAGAAACGTACTATTACTTGACGTGTGCACTTGCACTTACAATAGGAGTCTCACACTTGAGCAGAACCTAAGGATTGTTCATTTACTCACTTAAGTTATGCGAGTGTCTCTATAATTGGGAAAAATTCTACTTCTAATTCATATATCAATTGGGAAGAAAATTTTGGAATAAGAAAATTTAGCCCTAATATAATTTCCTACAATTCTGGTTAGGAAAATATGCTAGCTCCAAATCTATACGTCATTTTGAAGGAAGCGGAAGACCGTTCGGGAAGAAAGCCTTCATTTTGGTCAAAGTACAAAAGTTAAAATTTTGACAAAAATTATGATAAAAATTTTGGTTCACAATTGCTGCTTTTGCAAAAAAATAAAAAATAAAAATAATAAAAATAATAAAAAATAATAAAAAATCAAAGGTCATATTTTGGCTAAAACTAATATCAATATAATTTTTTTCGAAAATCATGCACGCATATAGATGCATGAATTTCAAAAAGGGACATTGTTAAGAAATTTCCACCAATAACCAATTGCCACGTCATTAAATTGATGATTGATAAATTTGAGGTCAATTAAAAGTTTACATGTGTTCTCAAATTAAAAAATTAAAGACATGAAAGTTGGCAAATCAAATGACTCCACTTGTCTAAGCATTGATCCATCGAGCAATGTCAGCTCGTCTAATTAAATTATGCCACGTGGGGTTTAATAAAATAAATTGGGTCAAACTTAAATAAAAATCTATTAAAAAGTTGATTTAAGTTCAAGCACAAACCCATATGGAGCCTCCCAAAACTCTATAAATAGGGGAAGTCACCCATCATTTGAAGCATTTAGAAGTAGGAGAGTTCAAAGAATTTCAACATTCATAATTCAAAAGATTCAAAAACTAGAAGACTTATCCAACAAATTGAGTATCTCTTCTCCAACGAATGGATCGTCTCCTTACCATCTACAAATTTAAGACTGATCTCCTCTGATCTGAGAACAAGCTCGCTAGCCCTCAAGTCAAAGTCAACGTTTGAAAGAAAGTATCAAAGGATTATACATTAGGGATGATAACATTATTATAAATTTTAAAAAATTAAATTTCATTCCACGAATTAAATTTTTTTGGCGAAATCCTGTGTGATCAATAGCAAAGTTAAAAAGAAAATATCCTATACCTATGCTACTTTAATATGATTAGTTCAAAAAGAATATCATACAAATACTTTTCTTCACAATACCATATATGGTTGTAAGAATGCACTGTTTATTTTCATTACTTTGCAATATGATTAATTTTCAAATCATTTTAAAAAATATATATATATCTAAATATGTAACCTTTTCAATACTAATTACCTTATTTTTAAATAAATATTAATTATCTTAAAACAATTATCCTAAGTTAGGGTTGTTTTCAAATTTAGCTAAATGAACCAAAATATTTACAAATATAGTAAAATATCATTATCTATCAGTGATAGACAATGATAGACACTAATATAAGAAAATGTCACTATTTATTGATGATAAATAACAATGAACACTGATAAACAGTGACATTTTATTATATTTGAAAACATCTCAAGTAATTTTTACATTTACAATATGAATTAGTCTTATAATATGAATTAGTTTAAAATGAATTTTATATGTTATTATTATTATTATTATTATTATTATTATTATTATTATTTTATTATTCAAAGATATTGAATTACAATAAAGAAAATAAGAGTTCATAACCTAAGATCAAGACAGAAACAAAATATAACAACAAAAGCTATAAGATGAGGACAAAGAAACCAACCAATTTTTCACTCACTCCAAAAATATACAATTGATTAAGGAAAAATATATTCGAAGGGCGTACATGAATCTCCTCAATGGAAGCCATAAACCACTCTTATGCTAACAGAGGAACACATTAGACTAAAGTTCAAAACAACACTAGGGAGGACAAGAGTAGCTCCATGGGCAAACAATTGACAATTAGACTTACGTGGTTCACTGACTTCGTGTTAGTTGGAAGGGAAACTATTTAACTATCTTAGAAGCAACAAAGTACAGAATACTGAGAGATTTTCAACTAAGGGTTAAAGGGTTTTTATATACGACATCCCTCTTAAACCCTAAACATAATAGAACCAAAATAAAATTCCATGACGAAAGCAAGACCCGTGATTTGATCATTTAAAAAGCTAGATTATAGATCATTTAAGACATTTCAACAACATATCATGCAACTCTTCCAAACTTTTCGACGAACAATTGCGTGCACTAAAATGATAAATGTAACTATCCAATCAAATTCTATGTCCCACTAAGAAATCCAATTACCACCACACAAGAGTACATTCCACCACTAAGAGATCCAATTCATAAATGGTCTCAAAACTCAAACTCTTTGAACATATGTACCTTCGATGAATATAATTAACTCTCTCAACTACCATATAATGAAGCAAATACAAATATTTAGAGATATTTGAAGATGTTAAGAGTGAAACACAGAACAAAAATCAAAGTTTAAAAAATGTAAACCAATTTAGAGTTGGATGAAACAAATTGAAAGGGCAAAGAGGCAAAGCATGTTTGGTTTTCATTTTTAAAACCAAATTCTTCAGTCCCAAGAGAGAAATAGGGAAACATTAATGATGTATATGGTCAAAAAAATGGAGTGTGAAATAAGAATATTGGCAGCAGAAACAGAGAAACTGAGATGGGCAGGTTAGGGTGGACAAAATAGTAAAATAATAAATAACAAAGAAACAAGAGAGTGAAGAAAAAAAAAATTAATTTAAAAAAAAAATTTAAAAAAAAAAAAAAAAAAAAAAAAAAAAAAAA
>QLSR01001495.1:2730533-2795794 GCA_031780015.1 Citrullus colocynthis
TTTTTTTTTTTTTTTTTTTTTTTTTTTTTTTTTTTTTTTTTTTTTTTTTTTTTGTTGAAGTACCATTGCGTGGCTTCTTGATTCCCAAGATTATGTCATAAGAAATTACCATCTCTTAATAATTAAAAGTTATCAAAACACGATTGGCTAAAATGTTTTTTTTTTAAAAAAAAAAATAAGATGATTCACCCCTTGGACGATAAATGTTAAAAAGAATGTTCAAACACATTCTACGACAACAAAGTAATATTAATCAAAGAATTAAAAAGCAACGCACAGAGTAGTAACTTAGTTCGGTGATAACCACCTACGTCTAGGGGACAATGTGCCTAGAAAAGATAATCCACTAGTATTAAATAGTCAAACATTTACAAGGTAGTACTAAGTTACACGGATGATATTATCTCCCCCTTTATTAATGAATTCCCTTTATTGATGTAACTTAGGCTCGCCCTAAGTTGTAGAATTCCTTGAGTAAAGAAGTTTTAGGCTCACCTTAATTTGTCAAAATGCAAAGTCTAGCCACCACAAAACATAAATCCTATGGAAAGAAAATTAGAAGCAACAACCCTGAAAAGAACACAACTTGTTCTTTTATATACACGACAAAAAATAGAAAAATAGACCCATTCAAAATTTGCAGAGTTTAAACAAGGAAAGAATCCAACAAAATAAATATGCAAAATTTTCTAAATAAGGAAAAAAAATAAAAGCCAGGATTGACATCTTCTGTGAAAACTTATTTGACGACGCTAGAACATCCACGAACCCAATTCGAATATTCTTAAACAAATATGTAGCCAAATAACAAAACTGTGACATTTTTATGTTAGACTAAATTTAAAAAGGAAAGAATTAAATTGAAATACATTTTAACACTATGGTTTAATTAATTCATATAAAATTTAGCTACACTTTTGTTGACTTCAATATTAAAGTATTTTAATATTTTACTTGGTACATCAACTTGCAAGTAAATTAGGTCATTTTGAAAGGTTAGAGTACAAGTGTTAAATCATCCCAAACAGAGAGAAAAAGAAATTGTGGAGGTGCAGATCTATGCATTTAATTATGTGTTTGATGTATTCATTTAACCAAATTAAATTGTGCTTAAGTTAACTGTAATTTAAGTAATGATCTGACTTACAAAATTTTTATATATAAATTTTAAATTGCATATATGTTGTTATTTGATTTTTATAAGATAGCTTTAATTAGTTGTGTTTTTGCTCATTACTTCATTTTCATTTCAAAAATCTCGAATTTGTTAACAGTATATTCCATGTACCAGTAGTGGAAACGTAATGAAAAATCATTTTAACATAGAGGAAGCCCGTTTGGATTGACTTTAAACAAACTATATTTTTGAAAAAACTCATTTTTATTTCAACCCTTTTTGATAAAAATTGTTTAAAATACCATTCAAAATCTATGTTGAGTGGTTGTTAAACACTTTAATTTTTTCCAAAATTACTTATTTTTTAAATTAAGTACTTAAAAATGCATTCTAAACACAACCAAAGTAATTGACATATACTAAGCAAAGTTTTAGATCACAATAAAATAACGGTAGTAAGATTTTGTAGCTAAAGACGTTGCCAATTTCGTGTAATTTGTTTATTGAAATATCTTCCTATTTTGGTAGTTTGTAAAACAAAACGGTTACCATCCATTTAATTATAGGGTTCTTTTCAACTATAACAAAAAGAACCAAAATATTTACAAATAAAGCAAAATTTCATTGTCTATTGCAGATAGACTTGTATTTGTTAGTAGTTATAAATATTTTCAACAATTTTGTCATTTAAGATAATTTTCCTTAATTCTAACAATTTTTTTAATATTGCGGTTTTTTTCTTTTGAAAATTTTCTAAATTATTGTTAAATCTTTGCATTGAAGGAAGTTTTATACTCGTGTGAAGATTATATGTTATCAATTTCAAAACACATCTTTAACGGGTTTATTATTATTATTATTATTATTATTATTTTTTTTTTGACATAACAAATCTAAATTATTGATTCACATATAAAAGTTTAGGCTTTTAATTGATACAAATATTAGTTTAGAATCAAAGTATTTATGGATACAACTCTAAAGTTAAACTCTAAACTTTCTCCAATTTACATTAATTCTTGCATCTAAATAAATCTTCTACATGTGTGAAAGTTATTCTTTAGCAGTTTAAAATAAAATTATAATGAATCAGAGTCTAAATTGATTTACTTATAGAAGTTTAATGATTTACTTATAGAAGTTTAAAGTTTAATAATTAATGCATTTTGAAATTTTAATTTGATACGATCTCAAAATATAGTACTATCAATTGCTATTTAAAAGTTAAGTGCGACTTTATTTGCATTGAACATTTCATGTGAGTTTAGAGCTACGGCAAATGTGGAAACTTTATATCATTAATCATAGTGAAAAACAGAATGGGTTCACAGTTTTGCTAATTTTATGATTGCTAACGAGTTTCTGTTGCAATTCTACCGTTTTCGTTCAATTGTTTTTCATTCTTTCCACAAATTTTCAAGATTGTCCAGGGAAACAACTACAGAAAATAAAAAATCAATTTTACTTAAACCCCAGTTTGGTAACTATTTGGTTTTTGATTTTTAGTCGTTGAAAATTAAGCTTACAAATACTCTTCATAGATCTAAATATTTTGTTTTATTATCTACCTTTTACCAATATTTTTAAAAATTATGTTCAATTTGGAAAACTAAAAAAAGTAGTTCTTAATAACTAATTTTATTATTGGAATTTGACTAAGAATTCTGTAAGAAATATGAAAATTGTTATACTAAATTGAGAGAAAATAGGTTAATTTTTAAAAATAAAAAATTAAAAACGAAATAGTTACAAAATGGACAATGAGGGTGAGTTCTATGCATGCTTAAGCTCTTTTTATAATACTAATAATTTCCAAAAATAAAAATTAAGAGGCGATCAATTCAAAGAAATATTTAATGATTATTAAAAAAAACATGAACATTTTTAAAAGTAGTAAACAAAAAAAAAGAAAGAAAGAAAAATGGGATGTTAGCTTGATTACACTAGTTTTTACCTAATTAAAATCTGCTACATGCCAATTTTTATTAAATATATATTTTTTTAATTTTATATAAAAAGGGCTGCATGGAAAAGGTTGTACCTAATCATTCAGTTTATACAAATCCTTAGTGATCGAGAATTTATTGGAAGAGGCTGCTATAATTATGTGGTTGATATAGTAGTTTTACCATGTTAGATGGATGAAAAGAGAACTAGTAAATTTCACTCTCCTTTGGCTTTCAAATAACAATTGTTAAACTGAAAAAAGAAAAAAAAGAAAAAAAAAAAAAACACGAGCGAAAAATTCTTATCTTCATTCTAACTGATACTCCCAACTAAAAAAAAATTTTAGGAAAAGAAGGGTATATATTAATTCATGTAATTTTTAAATTTTCAATGTGGCTCTTATAATTTGAATTTAATTCCAATTTGGGCTCAACGATTATAAATGATGATTAAATTTGGTCTATGTAGTTTGTGGATCACTATAGTTTAGTTAAAACCTCGCATGTTTGTTTTATCCACTAGAAAAATCCAGTTATTGTCTTTTATTTTATACCCTAGCCATAAATACAACCAATAACTAAAGACAAATACTCAAAAAGAAAATAGTCTCAAGAAAAAGAAAAGTAGTCGATATGGTAAAAATATGAATAACTTGTGCCAAATTTATAATTTAACTCGATTATATGTTATATTCCTATAGACTCAAACTTGTTTTTTTAAAACTTATTTAAATCTTATGAATGATTTCTATGAGAAATAAATGATATTAATCAATAGAAAATTAGCATTGCTTGTACAAGAATTGAATTGACATGAGATGAGTATTAAAGTACAATTTTGGATGTGATGATTAATGAATAAATACAATCTAAGATGGGGATTAATATATAGTCAACAATTCCACTCCCATATATGTTACTAATATGTAAAAGAAGAAACTAAAAAAAACAATAATTTCATGAAATTAAAAAAAAAAAAAAAGTTTTTTTATAATTTCTTCAAAATGGTTGGTTTAGATTCTGCAATCTAGACAAAGCCAGGTACTTGACAGAACAACTGATTCCCTCCTTGTGTGATTTGATTAATATTTCTTTTTCATTATAAAAATACCATCAAAATTCTTCCTTTTTAATGAAAATTTTGAGATAGATTCTCTCTTGTTTGTTTGTTTTTTTTGGTTATCTCCTCTCTATTTTCATCTAAAATGAAAATATAATTAAATCACACATTTAAATGGACATAATTAGAAATAAGAAAGTATCATTGAATTCTTAATCTCACCTAAATGGGGCTTGGTTAGATTAGATTCTCTCTTGATTTTTCAATTTAAAACTAAAAAGAAAAAAAAAAAAAAAAAAAAAAGGGAAAGAAGAGAATCCTATTGATTCTTCTCAATTTAATTTAAGATTTGAAGAATTTTACAAACCCATAATAAATGAACCTAAACTTTTTGGAGAAGAGGGAAGACACTCTTTTTGCTCTAAGGTCTATTAAATGTTCAATCCTTTGGTCCACACAGGATTCTCTCTCTCTCCAAAACTCTCAAATTAACACAAAAAGACTAATTTTGTACTACATGCATCTCAAATTCAAATGCCAACCTTTCTATAAACATTATTTTTTTTTTTTAAAGAAAAAAACTCTAAATATTACAAGATTCACTTCCTTGCCTGATATTCCCACTCTTCACACTTCAAATGTGATTAAAAAAAGAGAGAGACTTGGGATTCTGTTGCTTCAAATCTTTTTTTTTTTCTTTTTCTTTCTTTTTTCAAATGGCTCCCTAAAAAAGCCAAGGAGAAAAATAAAAAAAATAAAAACCTCAAAATGGTTCTCACCCTCATTTTGATAGCAAAAACATCTTGGCAAATGGGATTTTTTTTTTCTTTCTTTTTTTTTAATGGGCTATTTAGCAAATGTAAGAGAGAGAAAGAGGGGGCAAAAAGGGAAACAAATTTTTTTTAAAAAAAATAGTAACTGCCATAGCTGGAAAAAGCTGGAAACCTACTTCTCCTTAATGAAATTCTTCACAATCTTTACGCTTGGTTCCACCACCTGTGCCTCCCATATTTCTGACCGTTTCTCCGCCGTTTCCGACGCCAGGACCGCCACAACCGCCGCCGTGGCGTCCACTCTCTTCAGGTCCCACCCAGCCCTTTTGAGCCGTTCGATCTTCCACAACTGCCTTTTCGTCAGCTGCCACGTGTTCTCCTTTATTTTCCTTACCGCCTCTTCGTATGCGCTCGCCCGTAGCGGATCCCCCTCTCTGTAATCCCTCCCTTTTGGGTGATGCCGCCGGAAAAACTCCTCGAATTCAGGCACTCCTATGGCTTTCCTCAGCCCGATTCGGGGCTCCGACTCAGACATTTCCGGGTCGTAAAACTCCGCCAACTCCCCAACCATCCCAGCCTCCAACATGTCGTCCACCCGCTTCGACAAATACCGTTTCAGAACCGGAAACGACACGTCAACCCACAGAAAGCAGCACCGGTACCGAAACTCCGCCGACACCCGATTCCGAGACCCACGGAAAACATCCTGGGTGGCATCGAAATCGGCGGTGACCAGAGCATGAATGAAGGAGTTGGAGCCGCCGACGACGAGGGGAAGGTTGCCTCGGGAGACGACGCCGGAGATGACGGCGGAGGCATGAGAACGGAAGGCAGCAGGGGAAACCTCGCCGGCAAGAGGGTCGAAATCGCCAAGGAGATGGTGGGGGACGGCGCGGCGGTGGGAGAGAGGGAGCTTGTTAGTGGTGATGTCGAGGCCCCTGTAGAGCTGCATTTTGTCGGAATTGATGATCTCGGAAGGGAAGCGGGCGGCGAGGTCGATGGAGAGGGAGGACTTGCCGGAGCCGGTAGCGCCAAGGAGGAGGAGGAGGGAATCGGAGGGAAGAGAGGAGAGAATAAGAGGGCATCGGGGACGGCGGGAAAGAGGAAAAGAGTGGGAGAAAGGAAGGGAAAGTGTCATAGAATAGGAAAGAGAGGGAAGTGAATGATGAGGTAATGTTTTTTGTTGTGAAGAGACATATACGGAACGGAGGAATATCAGTCCTTTCCTTGACGGTTATCCTCACAGAGAGAGAACAAGAAACAGAGCCACGAAGAAGGTGGAGCAGAGCACAGGACTCACTTCCTTATTTTATATTTATATATAAATCTCTTTCTACAACTTTAAATCTCTCTTCTCATATGGCCTCTCTCTCTCTCTCTCTCTCTCTAACTCTCTAACTTTAATGAAATTTTCCGACTTTCAATTTTATTTATAATAACAAAACTATATCATGTGTACATTCATTTCTTTTTTTCTTTTCCTTCAAATATCAATTCACATCCAACGTTTTATCAACATTTTTCTAAAATTAAAATTTTGATATTTTCATAGTGATATTTTAAACATTGACAACAACCATAAATTATTATTCTTTTAAACAAGTAAAATATATTAAAGACCAATTAGATACAAAATTAAAAGTTTAGAATTTGTTAGACACAAAATTTAAGAACATATTATACACAAAATTTAAAGTTTACAAACCTTTAGTCGATTTTTTAAAAATTTAGAGATCAATTAAATATAAAATTGAAAGTTGATATTAAATTTGTTAATTTAACAATTTTTTTTTTATTTCATAATTTTAAAGATATTTTCTAAATATCAATTTTCAGGAGAATTAATAAGTTTGATTTATTCAAAGTAAGATGGAAGCTACACAAATCTGTAACTATATATGTATATTTGGCCATATGAGTTTAGCTATGTGAGGATTGAAATGTACTCTACCTAAGGATAGGAGTTTAAATTCGCATACTCACATATACTAAAAAAGAAAATTGGGATTGGTAGAAAGAAAAAAAAAGTCAAAAAAACATTCAAGATTCAAAGTTATTATATGAGACAATATTGAAAACTTTTAATTATGTTTATACTTTTTATATTTTAGTATAACCTTTATCGTCACATCTGCCTATTGATAATGAAAAGAAAAATCTAAAAACGACCTATTTAGCATGTGTTTGGAATACATTTTCAAGTATTTAATTAAAAAAAAGTTATTTTAAAAAAATATTGAAAAATTTTGGAGTGGTTGGCAACAACTCAAAATAGCTTTTGATGTGTATTTTAAATAGTTTTGATCAAAAGTGTTTAAATAAAAGTAAATTTTTTTGTAAAACATTTTTTTCTCAAGCCAATCCAACATGACAAATCTTGTCTTATCTTAGTTTTTCTCCCATTATTTTTTAGTACTATCTTATCTTAACTTACTATCTTGAAACGTGTCTTATGAGGATAACTATTTTCGACTATTTTGTCTAAATGTTAATTTTGTAATTTCAATCGTATTCCTGAATTAATTATTATTTGTATATTTATTTTATTCCACCTCCCAATTTAACTTTTGAAATTCTTTTCTTCCATCTATCTATTCAATAAAACTTAATGTATATAAAGTAGTAGAAAAAGAAAAGAAAAAGAAAAAAAACATTTAGACACTCACATAAACCATGAACATTATTTATTAGTACTATTATTATTTTAAGCAAAAGATAATGTCATACATTAAGGGCAGGTTTGAAATAAGTTTTCAAGTGTTTAATTTAAAAAATAAGTCTTTTTTAAAAAAATTGAAGTATTTAACAACCATTCAAAATTTTAAAGTGTATTTTAAATCGTTTTTATCAAAAGAATTTAAATAAAATGAGATTTTAAAAAAATATTTTTTTCACGTCAATCTAGACCAACACTGAGAAGCAAAAACCCCATGGGCTATAAGAGAAATCCTCGGTTACATAGAAACAACCCACTCAGAAAAATTACATAACCATAATGATAGTGAACCTGCAAAACCTTACCAGCTGGCCAAAGCATGAGCTGTGGAATTAAACAATGAAGGAACATGCGGAATGAAATATTTTTGAAAAGAAGAGCTACTACGAGAGACATCCACCACAGTGATAGCCACCTTGCCTTGGATGGCCCTACACCCTTTGATCATCTGAATAACTGATAGAGAATCAGAACACACCAACACATGTGAACAACCCTTTCGTTCAGCCAAACAAAGACCCTCATAAATTGCCAATACTTCAGCACAGAGGGCAGAAAATTCTACTTACCTAAACCCATGAAATGCCACATCCCTTAATGAACCCATATTAGAACCAACAACACTACCATTAACCGACACAATTATATCCCACTTTACAAGTTGCATCCACATGAATAATAGTAGCATTCTTCCCTAGACAATTCACAGGTAACGACTTAGCTAAAATGGCTACACGACTATTCAAATGCTAGGAAGAAATCTTAGACTCATAGTCAACAATCCATTCATATATGCTCTCAATCAATTGAATAGGTTGACGCAGATTAGTTTTATTTCGATCATTTAAAACGGCCTAAGTCACCAAGCAAACTCTAGTCAACTAATCCTCTATAAGATAGTCACATGACTCCAACCAAATATCCAGACATGTGTGACGTTTAAAAGAATCCCTACACACACCCTAGAATATTGTAGTCTAGATTTCTTTAGATTTGTGACACGAAAACAAAGCATGCTCAATGAATTCTTTCTTACATTTACATATCGGGCACACATTTAATACTGTAATATTTCACTCCCTTAGAGTGTTCATGGTAGGCAAACAATTATAACACACCCTCCAAACAAAAATAGCCACTTTACTTGGAATTTCTAATTTCCACAACTTTCTCCACCACTCATGGGGCAGGATAGAGTCCCAACCACCATTCTAATAAGGGTCGGGCATATGACATTTGTCCTAGCTTTTAACCATATACTCACCATACTTGTCGTAGTGCCAAATCCGACTGTCCTTCACACTTGAGTGACTGGTAGAAATTTTTACTATCTATTCAACATCATCATACAGGAAAGTTTCACACAATTTCTTCCAATCCCATTGTCCATGTGGCAAGATGAAGTCCGACACCTAAATAAGACAACCCAAACTAGAAGGAGATGTAACTTTAAAGGTTGCTGAACATCATTAATAATAGCATTTTGTCCGTCTTAATATCATCTTTAAACTTTTCAAAAATAAAAGAGTATCGAAAACATATTATATTATATATTATTGTCTTGAGAAGTTACGTATAACAATACTGAAAAAACTACATATTCATAAAGATTATCTTAGAATTGACAAAGGCTTGAAATACTAAATATTACTTATTCCTACTATAAAATAAAAGTTTGTAACTCAGTTTCTGCTATTGTAAATATTACTTATTTTCCATCCTTTGATGACAATGCACGTAGGTTAATCTTATTACTTTACTTAGTTTCCTTGATGATGATCACAATTCATTAATTTTAGAGTATTAATTTCTTCTCCTATATTCTAAATATAACCTCTTCCATCGGTTGCACATCTAGCAAGTAGAAATGTCTATTTAACCCATAGGTCGATCAAAGGCCTCATAGAGACCTGTTCTAAACAAGGCAGGGAATGAAGGAGAGAATAGGAAAAATTTTCTCCCCGTTCGCTAATCGTGACTAGGATGAAGATGGAGGCGAGCATTATATTCCTCGTCTCCATCCCAATTAATGGATTATATACTAAATATATATTATATTAAGTTGAAGACTATAATATCTTGGTGTGATATTTAAATTTAAATTTTTAGAAATTATACGTTATCTTCAAACATGGAATATTATTGCTTTAGGTACGAAATTTTATACTATTTTATTCAAATAAAAATTCTATTGGAAATGACCTATTTAATATCAAAAAATATCAAAATTTTATTTTGTTGAAAATATATTAAAATATTGTTTAAAAATAAATAAACTGAAAAAAATTGAGCCTCCCTGTCCCCCACAAACATCTCTACTAGCAACTTTATTTAGCAATTGCAATTGTATTTTTTTTCCTTGTTGGTGAGTACAAAATCATGAATTTTACCCCTTTGTTGAGTAAACCCTACCAACCTTAGAAAATGAGAGGATTGATAAGAATCTCCACATATCTCTGCAATTGTACGATATTGTCTACCTTGGACATAAACTATAATGAATTTGCTTTTGGTACCCCCAAAAGGCCTAATACCAATGGAGATAATTGTCCCTCACTTATATACCCAAGAACATTCTCTTCCCTAACCAATGTGGGACTTCGTGTACACTCTTAACAATTCTCCGCTCGAACAAAATACCACTTTGAGCATCCCCTCTAATAAATTCATCCACTCCCAATGATGAGAGCCTGCTTTAAATCCCGAGGCACCTCAAGTTCATCCTAGGGCACTTGGCCTTCATCTTGAGAAACAATAGGTCATCCCAAGTCAACTTGCTCTTCTATCCTGAGGCACATCCCGTTCATCTCAAGTCAACATCCAAATAAAGCATATAAGCACAAGCATGTGGATCACACATGCTCTTGTGAAGGTAGGAAAAACCACAAGGCTACTCAAATAGAACACGAATAAGGCTCACTAAAATTCTTTATTTGGAACTTCAGAACTTCACTCACACAGTTAGGTTTAGACCAAGGCTCTGATACCAATTGATAAGAACAATAGATCTCCACATATCTCCAAAATTGTATGATATTGTCCACTTTGGGCATAAACCCCTAATGACTTTGCCTTTGGTACCGCCCAAAAGCCCTAGACCAATAGAGATAATTGTTCATTCTCTTCCCTAATCAATACAAATCTTTGTTTGGACTCCTAACAGGAATGTCTGAGCGCTGAGTTGGTTACTATAGTTTGTAAGTTATAATAATATGTAGGTTATAATAGTTTATGTTTGGGATACAAACTTATAATAATTTGTATGTGGGGTGCAAACTATTTTAGTCGAAAATAGTAAGCACTATATAACAAAGAGGGAAAGGGAGGATGAATGGAAATTATAAATACTGTAATAAAGAGAAATTTGAACATTGTAGGTTATAATAGTTGGAAACATTAACAATAATTGTGCTCCCATAAAAAATTAGGTTAAATATATTTTTTTTCAATATGCAACGGGAGAATTGAACCATTAACCTTAGTGTTGATAACATAAGCTTTTATGCAAGTTGAGGCTATGCACATATTGGCAAATAAACTAAACTAAATAAATAAAAAAAACAAAAAATAAATCACTTTTGTTTTTGAACTTTTGTAAAAGTAGTGGTTTAGTCCATAAACTTTAAATTGTAATAGTTTAATTCCTACCATGAAAAATCTTATTGTCATTTGTTAATACTAAAGTAATGTAAACTACATGTATTCCATGGATTAGGCAAAAATTACAACATAACTTAATTAGTAGATCGGAAGATTCTTTAATAACAATAGAAATTTGATACTAAAGTGATTTCTATACTTTGGATAATACATATTTCCTTATGAGCAATAATTTGTATGCATTTTTCTATTATTTCTTTTATTAAACTTTTTATTATGATTAAACATATAGCGTCTTTCTACGCTGAGTAATTAATTGGTTAACAATAATGTTGAATATGAAATTTGCAAGTTAAATTCCAATTTTAACCTAAGATTTTATAAGGTAAAGAAAAATCTCTATTGGTAACAGGGAAATAAAATTAATTATCTGTGCTCAACTTAATTTCAAAGTCTCTTGATCATTTTAGGGACTTCCTGAACTTTAAGGACACTATAAACTTTCTTAATTTGGCAGCAAAATTGTAAGGTGAAGAGATGTTGATCTATATTCCTCTCCCACAATGAATGAAAAAGGATAAAATGAAATGAGAATGTTTCTTCTTTTTTTTTTTTTTTTTTTTTTTTTTCATGAAATTTCATCAAGATTATTTTAATTCTTACTAATGGTCATATTACTGAAAGAGACGACTACCGCTTGGTTTATTTCATAAGCATATTCCCGATTAAGTTTTCTTTTCTTTTTTCTTTTTTGTTTTTTTTAATAACAAAATGTAACCTGTCATTAGTCAAAATGAGAAGTAACATCATGCATTGCAAAACAATGCGTATCCAGAATACAAACTAGAAATCAGCTATGATAGAAACTGAAGAAGCCATAAATAAGACAGATTAGAAGAACGTAACCCCTATGGGCCAAACTATTAACAATTTTGTTTTACTGCCTGGAGACAAATTGAAACTTTATCGATTCAAGCAACTACTTGCAATTTCAAAAGTCCTTCGCTTTATTAAGCATGGTGTCACGAGGTCAATTCCAATGAGAATTTTTTTGCCCTTAACTCGTGCAGCCTATGAAGGTTTCTTTAGTTCAACCTTCTAACTCGTGCATTTGATCTTGAACACACACTCATAGCTAAGTAGCGAATAGAAGAGGAGAAACACAAGTGGGTGGCAATATCGGCTATAATAAACTTTGTCGATAAACAAAATAACCACACTCACAAAACTCAATGGAATAGAAGTGCTTTCTACAAGACTTTTGCACCACAAAAGAGGTGGTTTCGACATTCCCCAAACTCATCCTTTTATAGACCTGGATGAGAGAACATGGAGAGAGAGTGGTGGGGTGAGTGGGATTAGTGGGGGTGGCAACCGCCCACTCACCATGATCTTGTAACTATCCTACATCTTAGGAAACTACCCCAATCATGCCCACTAATGAGTAACTATCTACATTCAGGTAACCACACCCAGGATCTTAGAAATAACCTCTGATGATTTAGCAAGTTGCCCATTTAGGCGTAACTACCCATGATCTTGGAAAAAACTCCCATAATCATGGAGGCGGACGGAATTCGTCACCCAATTTCGTGCCAAATAATCTAAAACAATGATCATAGTGTTCATCAACGTCCACAAAGATAAAAAGAAAATTTCTAAAACCCAAGCTAAAACTAAGTACCTTAACCTCAATACATCATAGTAAACATCCAAGCATAAAGTTTGATACAAGAAATCATCAAAAAAGAAAAAAGAATAGAGAGAATTCTCAGAAGAAATTGGCCGGTGGTTGCCTAATGACCCTAAAAATCGCAATTTTCCTTTATAAAGCAATTGGAGCGTTGTGACGTTCTTGGGCAGCATTGTGGCATTGTTGCTTCGCCAACAATCTTGCCCTCGAGAGAAAGTGTCGCGACGCTGCCTAGGTGCCGCCATTGTGCTGTGGCTTCAGGGGCAATTTGGTCTTTTTGGAGCTCTCTTCCCAATTGATGCAATAGAATTCCATTTCAGTCCCTTTAGCTCCAATTTATTGCTAGCACCCCGTTCTATCTCAAAGGTGCTTGATATCTTTAAAATAGTCAAATAAACAGTAAAACCAATGAATAATCTTGGATTAAGCGGAGCAAGATAACACATTTATAGTATTATCACATGGATAACTACCTAGTCATGCCATTAAAATAGATAGCCACTGCACCCAAGTTGCATGCCATTTTCAACTAACCTCCAAGTATCCTTATAGCTTTGTCGGACAAGTACACTTAATAATAATCTTCTATAATCAAGTGCCTCACAAAATTACCTGCCACATGTCATGCATCTGAGTAATCTAGTTTAGGGTTGGATGGGTTGCACTTTTAGTCACCTTGGACTAGGCTTGACTCGCACCAAATGCACGCTCGACTGCTTGTGCTAGATTTGCACCAAGGTAGCACCTCACATGCACACAATGTGTGTGTGTGCCTGTGCCCCGCTAGCTTGGCGCACATCTATGACCCCTTTGTGTTTGCTTGACCTTGGGAGTGCTTAGTGCTGCTCGTCCGTGGAGTTGCATCGCTACCCATTGAGCCATGCCCATGCTTGCACTTGTTTGCTACCTGTGTGAGTTGTGCGGGCACGCTTGAGGCACTTGTAGGGTCCTGTGCGCATTAGCCCGTGCCGCTTGCCCTAATCTTCACTTGTGCCCTACTGATTCGCACAACATGACATCAATTGTTGCAAGGACAACCATGTCAGTGCTTGAGGATTAAGATCTTGATACATGGAGATAGAGATAGAGCGTCCAAGCTAGTTGGCCAATTTCAACCCCTTAAAATGGCCATGACCTCGTCTCCCAATGACGAACGATGGCGAGTGTAGAATCTATAAGAAGTCAGTTGAACCACTGCATCGTTCACAACAAGAAGCATCCACACAAAGCACATCAGAGCATGCATGGAAATGAGATCCAAAAAAGACAAAACTAGTAAAACTCAAGTAGTCAAAGATCCTCTAACTTCATATATTTTCAGGGGCTACTAAAGAAGGGTAAACAACCTTATTCTTGTCCGCCTATATAGCCAAAGCTCCCACAAAAGCAAGAACAAAATTATTCGAAGAAAACTTTAACAATTTGTCAATCCACCCCTTACAATCAAAAAATCAAAACTCAATATTAGATCAAGTAGGAATAAGAAAGAACCAAATTGCTTTAGCTTTATCATACTCAAACAACACGTGTTACGTTAATTCTGCACGAGAACCACATAAAGGACAGAGTCGAAACCTCCATATGCCCCAGTCTCAAATTGCAAGAGTTGGTTGGAAATCAAGAAACACATGCCAAATAAAATGCAATTCTTTTATTTTTTATTTTATTTATTTATTTTTGCAGAATATAAGCTTTCCAAAATTTCCTCCATCAACTGGTCCAACCATCTCCACTAGAAGAAGAGATCAAAGACTCATTCGGCATCACTAATTTATAACCACTCTTAATCGAATACAAACCTCGTTTATCATAATTACAAAAACACATCATCTCCAACAAAAACCTTTAACAACACATTAAGTATAATATCAACATCAGGAAAAAAAACATATCTCTAACCTTTTGGGCATTGCATTGGTGATAAGAGGTAATCAAAGTAGAAATAGGACAATCAACATTTCAAAGATTTGGAGTAATAAGGTGGAATGAGTGTGGTCAAGGAAGCTAAGGGTCCTTAAAGACTTAGATGGACTCACCATTCCCAACACGCTTCTTCCGACTTTGCTTAAAGAGCCTAAACCCTCAATGGAAACCTTTCCAAAGTAGGAACTCCAAGGAAGCACTGAAGCGTGCAAAAGAGAAAAGAGAGAAACAATGACCCTTTAACACCTGAGATAACAATGACAAGAAATGGCACATAATAAACCATACCAGTTTAGCCAAAAGTGCTTGATCAAAAGCTTCTAGATCCCGAAAACTCAAACCGCCGCTCTCCTTAGGGAGACACAATGTAGAGTAGGAGGCTCAATGAATCTTGGATTTATCCAAGGTTGAACCCTACCACCACCTTGAAAAAGCCATATAATATTTGGGTTTTGCGCCTTATGACTTTAGAATTGCAAAACTTAAATCCTATAAAGTAAAATCTAATGTTATTTAATGAAACTTTAACAGTAAGTGGTAGACATATAGGTTGATCATGTTCAAGTAATAACCTAAAGAGTCTATAATGTATGGACATGTAAGGTTGGGTGCCTTATTCTGGTAACAATATGAATACAATCCACTTTGTAATCGTTACAAATGATTTGATCCTAATCGTTCATCTAGAGACATGTGAGTGGGGTTATCCTATACAAAGAGTTTGTATAAGATCAAACCACAAAATAATTAAGCTCTCTTTATAATACCATTGACAAAAGAGATTAATATTTCACAAAATGATTATATGTAACTCGATCTCAATCTTGAGTGAGTTATAGACTCCTGCCTATGAGCGCTTGTCCTTTGATTTGTATGGGTGAGAGTGGCCCGAGTCGTTGACTCAATAACCCTACATTTCGGGGACTTGACCAAGTAGGAAAATAGGAACATAACTACACAAGATGAAATTTACTCCTTCCTGCTTTAGGGTAAGTAGATGAGTAATTCCCTTAACTGCTGATCTCAAGTCTTGAAAAATGGGATTCCACTCTTTCACTAGCCTGATAATACTGGAAATGTGCTATCTTATTCCACTTAATTTGAGGTTGTTCCTAGATTTTACGTGTTTATTTGGCTATTTGATAGGTTTCGAGCAATTTAGAGGTAGAACTAGGTGGTAGAACTGAAATGGAGTCAAAACGAGCCAAAGTGGAGCTTAATTGCACAACTGGGAAAAGAGAGGCCAAATGACCATTTTGCATTTGAAGCCACGACGCATCAGCGCTGCTTAGATGCCATCTCAACACTTTTTCCTAAGAATGAGTGCTGGTAAAATGCAAGAAGCGTTACGACGCTCCAAAGACAGACACGTGAAAATTTTCGTCGAGTATCGCAACATTATTGTGATTTCATAAAAGAAATCTTCAGCCATCTAGGTTAGATACTTGCCTTTCCAGCTGACCTTCTACTATTTTCTCTCCACTTTTCTTCTACCTTTTGATTCTTTGATGTACCATAACTCTACCTCGTCAATCTCCATGTTGATGATGGGCAAATGTGAGTTTTTCTAGCTTAGGTGTAGAGTAGTTTTCCCCTATCCTGTAACTTGTGAGGTTTAGATCTTTTGATAATACCTCAAATTGTTCTTTGGATTCTCCTGTTGTGATTAAATGAGTACGATTATATTCCGGCTTGAAGTTGTATGATCATTAGCTAGGTTTCGAATTACGATACATGACATGTTGTGATTCGATTAAAGTAGCAAAGGGTTAGATTAACTTGTAAGTTGTAATTTTACTTCAATAAACATTGTTGAATCAACCTAGGGAGAATTACGATGAATATTAATTTAAGCAATTCCTAGTTGATATTCACCTTAGTGGGATCTGAATCTGAATTTGGAGTGTAGTTAGTCCAAATTAATTAGAATGCATTTCATCTAATTAAATTGACTAATTAGATTAATTGGTCTCTCACCTAGCTTTTCTACGTGAGTTGGCTAAACTTAGAAAATTGAGGAATTAATTTGAAGGACCCTATGATCAAGTTGCAATTGGAGAATTAGCTTAATTGCCTAAGCTAGGTTTTAATCATTGAATTTAATATGTAATTTATTTAATTTATCTTCTTGCAATTCAAAGAAAGAAAAAAAAAAAAAAAACTCCAACCCCGCCTTTCAGTTATGCATTGAGAAATTCAAAGGCTTCTTATGTTCGACCCGATCTTCCACTATTACGATTTTGGTGAGAACGATAAATCAATTAGAGTGGAATTGGGCGACGAATTCTGGCTTCTGTGGACCGAGGGGGACTTGGTTTTTGGTTGGATCATAAACAAATTTCTCATTATAGGATCAGGGACAGTTAAGGAAAAAGAGGCAATTACAAAGGTAAAATAGTATTCTGATCTAGTTGTAATTACAAACAACTCATGAAAGATTGAATTACTTGTAATGGTTATATCCATGGATGCAACATATTTTTTGAGATTTGTGCCCTAAAGTCTCGTAATTAATTAGTTAATTAATTTAATATACAATATTAAATTATCCATTACCAATAAAAATCCAAGGTTATTATATGTATTCTTAAACAGTATGTAGTTGACATATAAGTGGATCATATTGTAGAAAAACCTAAAAGTCTATAATATATAGATAAAGTTAGGTGCCTTATCCTTGAGACACTCTGGATACAACCCACTTTGTAATAGTTACAAATGGTTTGTTCCAAATCATTCATGTAGAGACATGTTAGTGAGGGTATCTTATATAAAAAGTTTGTATAAGACCGAACTAATAATTAATATTTTTTTTTTGTAAATTTGTTAATTGATGAGATTAGCATTTCATAGGATGATCATGTATGACTCGATCTTTAATCTTGATTGATTTATGAACTTCAGTTTGTGAGGTCAGTCCTTTTGATTTGCACGGGTGAAAGTGGCCTGAATTGCCGATTCAATAAGCCTACCATTTCGGAGATTTGACTAAATGGGGAGTTAGGAACATAACTTCACAAGATGGAAGTCACTCGTTCCCATATAGGATAAGTAGATGAGTAGTTGCCTTAAGTGCTGATTTTGGTACTTGAACAAGGGGTCCCATCCTCTCACTGACCCAAGAGACACTTAGTTTATGGTTGAACCATAAACAAAAAGAGGAATCAATGGTACTAAAGGAAAAAAGGTAATTATAGGGGTAAAATGGACATTTGATCCATTTATAATTATGAACAACTCGTAAAGGATTGACTTGCTTAACAGGCTTTTCTTCAAAACAAATATAAGTCTTAATAAGTGTCTCGATAACTTATGCAACTTATACATTCAACATATAACTTCTAGATTGGTCGAAGGTGCTTCTAGCATACCAATACTACTTTCCATACAAATCATCATGTATTTGGAGACAGTGATTATGGTTAAGAGTTTCACAAGAAAAATGGGGGGAGGATAAGAGGATACATGAGGGACAAAAGGTTGTCGAGGCTTTCAATTAATCAAATAACATTTATAATTTCCGATCTAAAACATCAACTGACAAATAGTCTTAGTAGAAAGATCAGGTTGAACCATAGGGAGCCTAAGATAAAATCTCTCTAAGCCAATAAAGCAATAAAAGCGTAAGGTTTTAGTTTTGGGTTGATAAAGAAACTAAATTACAGGATTTTAAATTGCAAAAAAGTAAAATACATTGAGAGAGAGAGAAGGCGATACATGATATTACCTTCATCGATTAAGAGACTATTGGGCTATTTCTGAATCAAATCACTGATTTAATATGTGAATTAAGTTCATGGCTTATCTAATTATCGAGCCTAATCGACTTCCTAGTAATGCTAGACAGACTCCCTATAGAAAACCAATGTGGACGTTGTTTCCTAAATTAACAAGCATTATCATGCAAGCCTATTTACTTAGTTAATTGCATTAAGCTCATGGATTGAGGACATTATATTAAATTGGCAAAATCTAGCGTAACACTTGTCCAATTCTTAGGTTTTGTTATTGATCGGCCATGTCACACCCCCTCCTATGCTACCCTCTTTAACACGAAAAGAGGCGTGATGACAACAGACATCGACCCTTTTCCGACATCTACTGTCAGCTTACTCTTCTCAAATCCTTATCAAACATTTGATAACAAAGCTATAACTCACATCCAGACCATATGCAATAATCTTAAATTTATAATAATATCAACAGAGTTTTTACACACTTCCACTCCTTAGCCTGATATGTACAATGCTAGGTCTAAGTATAAATATTTACAATATTCAAACTAAGTAACACATCCAGACGAGTTTGACGAGTAGGCTAAGCACCCCAGTTCCGCTCGCTACCTTGGAAGTAGAAAAACATTTGAAAACATGAGCTAGGTTGCCCAGTGAGTGACAAGTTTAGAAAAACTATGCTTGGCTTAAAAGTTCAACGATATCATGCTTGAATATTAAATAGTAAGCTTTTGAAAGCTTATAAACATTCGCATATTTTTGAAAGGCTTCCCCTTAGTTGAGGCGGAATAAACTCAACACTGCTCAACGTCGAAATCAACCTTAGTCTGGATGAGTAATCTCAACATACCCAACATCGAATAACCTTAGCTGTGTGGAGTAATCTCAACACTACAACGTCAAATTTCCCTATATGTGCACATAGGAATTATAACGGGGCTGCTCGTGTAGCTTCTCTAGTCTTTCAATACTAGGGTCCTAATATTAAGGCTGCACATAGGCCTTCTCTATGTCCTTCGGCATTGGGGACCATCTATTGTATTCAGGTTGTCTATATGCCTTCTCCATGTCCTTTGACATTGGGGATCATCTTTTGAAAATAAAACATGCTTTCTAATAATTAAATCATTTGTTAATAAGAGATAAACAATTGTTCAGAATTTTCAAAGTATTTCTCAAACAACATGCTTTTCACAAAGTTCGACATCATAAACATCACGCTTAAACTCATGTAAAAGCATGTTCAAAATCATATTAAGAAACACATGCTTCATCAAATTCAACTCATGCCAGAAATCTCATATTTGATAATAAATCGAGCATACTAGAAACATCGAGAGTATAAATCATTTTAAATGAATTTATGTCACTCACAACTTGTCCTGGGCTCTTAGTGGGTTATATGCTTCCCCTAGCTCTTCTCGGCCTGGAATAAATTAATTCTTTTGTCAAATATCCTTAAAATTCCCTTTCATGGCATAACTTAAGTCAATTTAGCTTAAAAAGGCTCACGCACATGCAAAAAGTAACGAAAATGTCCAAAAGTTGCAAGCCGCCCCTAGGCGTGTTCAATAGCCTTACAGCACGCTCACCCAACCTGCCTAACTTCAAATGTGCGGCAATCCTCGCACAGGCACGCTGCCTCACACGCCCAGCCACTGCCTTGCACACATTGTCCCTCGTGGGCGATAGTTCCCGCACACTTACTGCCGAAATAACCTCAGAAGAGGCAGAGCGCTCACGCATCTAGCGTTACCTGCGTCGTGTGCCTCAGCGAGACTAGCGAGCCTTGTCGCACTCAACCGTTGCATGTACGTGATGCACACTTTTCATGTTAATCGCAAGTGTATGGGTCAAGTTATAATATAAGATGGTTAAGTCCAAATATCGTTCCACTGAGGATCCAATTGTGAAGGTTTAAACTACTTAGCTATTCTAGAATTGAATCAATTTTATTTGAGGATTGGAATTTAAGTTTGGATTTTGAAGAAAACCTAAAAAGGAAAGCAAATAAATAAGAAACACAATAGTCAAAGAGAGGTCTAGGGTAAAGAATCCTTGTTTACTTCATCATGCAATATTCTAGTGTTCATGGATTTCATTGCCATTCTTATGCTTAAGTCAAGAAACATAATTTCAAGATATTTTCTTTAAAAAACAACCTTTTCTCATGCAACTCAATTGATTACTAATTTCTTGAAATCAATACAAATTACATGGCATTAAGAATAGTCTTTAGCAACTTTCATTATTAACCTAACTATTTTCATGATAGATTAACAACAATTCTTTTTTATAGATCTAGCTAGACATACAATTATCTCAACCATACATCTAATGTAACATTCAAACATGGCCATTCAACAAGAATTTAAGTACAATAACAAAGAAAAACATAATCATTGCAACAAAACCATGAATAGTCTACAATATCAACATAACTTCATAAACAATTCATTAATACTCTAAAATTAAAAAGCTTAGCCACTCATAGCTTGAAGCAGCATGTTCATAACAATATAAACAAAGAAAGAGTGTAAAGAAAGGGAAATTCTATTGAAAAGAAGCTCTTAATTGAGGAGGAACCGTCAAAATGTCCTTGGTCTTCACGTCAGAACTCGAACGACACCACGACTTTCTCGAACTCTTTTCTCTCTTCCTTGCAGCTAACTCACTCTTTGGACTCTCTAATGAATTTTCCCTCAATTCTCTTCTTCTTGTGTCTTTTGGTGTGTAGATTGGTGATTAGAGCTGCTAGAAACTCTCCAGTTCATAGAGTTGTCTGTCCAAAATTCTTTCCAAAAGTATAGATTCTTCAAAATAGGAAAGATTGCACCGTGGCGCTGATCGACATTGAAAGGTGGCATTGTCGCGTTGCTGGATGGCGCCACGGCGTTGTGCATCATAAAAGTCTACCCTGGCGTTGTACCGCAGGCCTGCGTCGGAGTTATTGCGCTGAAGTCGGAGGCTGCTCTTGGGAAATTACGCCGCAACGCTACTTGTTTTTGGCATTTTTGTGTCTTTCTTCTCTTTTTCACTAAATTTTTGCTTGGTTTTGATCTTTTGACTTTCAATTCTAATTTTTTTTTATTTTGACTTGAAAACCATTAGTAAACACGTGAAATTTAATATAAACTCCCTTAATTTAAGAGAATAAAAAACACTTTTCAAGCGCTTTTCAGCACTCCAAACTTAGAGATTTGCTAGTCCCAAGCAAAGAGTAGCATCAAATAAAGGGAATTTAAATGAGGAAGTGTGCAATCAACTCATGTCTCAGAGAATAACATTTAAGAGCTTAAATAGAAACATGAAAGCATATCTATATTGGTATAATCATTCAAGGCTAAATCTTGCTATCTCCCATGTGTGTGTTTGCAAACCTCATTCAATTTAAAATGCTAAAACTCAAATTGAGACCTAAGAGAGCTTCCTTAGTTTTTCCCATACTCTAGCTCATGCACCAATATTCAAGCATCCACACATTTCAAATGAGTATTATGTCCACTAAGGTGCCTTACAATCATATTTTTCATGGGTCCTAAACTTGCATTCTTTTACATGGGGGCACTAGCTTTCACACATTCACTGTAGGGACTCGTATCTAGTTAGTTCCTAGGCGTCCTAACTGATCACAGCAAAGACAAATCTTTTTACCCCCATCCATACATACTAATTACAAGTTTAACATTTTTAAAAGATAGGCATGTAATGCTCATATATTTTGTGTACACTTCTTTTTCTCAACGACACGTATACTCTTTTTTTTTCCTAGTCTAAGATTACAGACTATCATGCATTTCTACTCTCTAACCAGTGGGGCCTTTTGGAGTGACAACCAAATACACCAACTTTAATCCTTTTTCCAGTTAAAGATTATAAATTAAAGTGGCTACGTGCTCAAGAATATGGGAGATTTTAAGAGGGACTTAAATGAATTTAACTCAAGATAATGCTATTATATTTCCACAATAAGTCATCTATCATGCAAATTCGAAACTCATCATGGGCAATCAACATCAAAGCACAAAACCATAAAAAAAACATTCCCATTAACTTTGAAACCTTTAAAATTTTCAAAAAAATTTCGAAATTTCATTAACATGCATATGATCATTAAAACCTCACAAAAATGCATAGCAGGAAAAGAAAACACACAAAAGTACGAGTGACACCTCCCACCCCGAACTTAGAATCATGCATTCTCTCCAATGTATAAGAGCATCTAACAAAGAAAGAACAAGCCTGGGAGCAAGCGGGAAGCCACCAAACAGGCTTGGTGTACGGAGTACTTTTTGTGATGAACCAAGATCCTAAAAATTAGTAAAGCATATGAGTAACTCAAAGATTATTGAAAACAAAAAAGAAAAAAATAAAATAAAGAAAGCAATAAAATTGGGTTGCCTCCCAACAAGCGCTTGGTTTAAGGTTTCTTAGCTAGACCGAACCAGTGGATAATTCGATAAAAGCAAGGTTCTCAATTCGGCGTTCTTCATCAGCCAATGTAATGCTTCAAATGTTGGCCATTTACTTTGAAGATTGTCCCATCATCGCTTTGCAATTCCACAGCTCCATGTGGAGATACCTTAACAATGACAAAGGGTCCCGACCATTGTGTCCTAAGCTTACCTAGAAACAAACGTAACCATGAGTTGAAAAGTAATACTCTTTGTCCAGGAAGAAAGGTCCGTGGGGTGATCTTCTTGTCATGCCATCTAGTAGTATGCTCCTTGTAGAGTTTGACATTCTCATAGGCTTGAGCGTAGAACTCCTCCATCTCATTGAGTTTCTCACCGGTCTTCTCAAAATCCATGTTCAGCTTCTTGATGACCCAATAAGCTCTATGCTCGAGCTCTACTGGTAAGTGATAAGCCTTTTCAAACACCAACCTGTACAGTGAAGTACCTATTGGGGTTTTGAAAGATGTATGGTAGGCCCATAGTGCATCATCGAGCTTAAGGGCCCAATCCTTCCTATTAGTCTTGACGGTCTTTTCCAAAACTTGCTTGATTTTCCTATTAGATAACTTAGCAAGACCATTAGTTCGAGAATCACAAGCTGTAGCAATTTTATGATTAACTTATATTTTTGCATAATGGATTCAAACAATTTATTGCAAAAGTGAGAACTCTCATCACTAATAATAGCTCTAGGTGTACCAAAACGTGTAAAGATGTTTTTATGTAAGAATTTTAAAACAGTGCGAACATAATTGGTCCTAGTAGCTATGGCTTCTACCCACTTAGATATATAATCAACTGCAACTAGAATATATAGGTAGCCATCAAAAGACATAGGAAAAGGGCCCATAAATCAATACCCCAGTCATCAAAGAGTTCCACTTCCAAGATAGATTTCATTGGAAGCTCATGTTATCTAGAAATATTGCCAGACGTTGGCACCTATCACATGATTTGACAAAGGTATAATAGTCCTTAAAAAGAGAGAGCTAATAAAAACCTGACTGAAGTACCTTAGATGCAGTTCTAGTGGGTTCAAAATGACCTCCATAAGGGGAGGCATGGCATGAATTTAAGATACTTATCACTTCTTCTTGAGGCACACACTTCCTAATTATACTATCAGAACAAACCTTGTAGAGAAGTGGGTCCTCCCAATGGTAAGATTTAACATTGTGCAAAAATATCTTATTTTGTTGAGAGTTCATGTCAGGTGGCAAATGTCCTTTTACAAGATAGTTAACTATGTCAACAAACCAAGGTAAACTATCTTTTACCTAATACAATTGTTCATCAGGGAACATCTCAACAATGGGGGGATATGAGTTAGCCTTCCCATTTTCAATCCTAGACAGGTGGTTTGCAACCACATTTTCACATCCTTTTCTGTCTTTGATTTCTAAATCAAATTCTTGCAATAATAAGATCCACCTCATTAGCCTAGCTTTGGAATCTTTCTTATCAAACAAATACTTCAAAGCAGCATGGTCAGTATGCACTACTATTTTAGAGCCAAGCAAGTATGATCTAAATTTATCAGAGGCAAATACAATAGCTATAGTTCTTTTTCAGTAGTAGTATATTTCTATTGAGTACTATCAATAATCCTACTAGCATAGTAAATTGCCCTAAACATGTTATCTCTATGTTGGCCTAAAACAACTCCTAAAGCATAGTCACTAGCATCACACATGATTTCAAAAGACTGACTCCATCCAGGGACAACAATAATAGGTATAGAAATCAATCTTTCCTTCAAAATATTAAAAGCTAGTAGACATGTATCATAAAACACAAACTTAGCTTTCTTTTCTAGCAAGTTACTCAAGGGTTTAGCAGTTTTAGAAAAATCTTTAATAAATCTCCTGTAAAACCCTGTATACCCTAGGAAGCTTATGACTTCACATTATTGGGAGGTGGCAGTTGTTCAACGGCAGCTATTTTAGCCCTATCCACCTCCAATCCTCTTTGTGAGACTTTGTACCCCAGAACGATGCCCTCCTTAACCATGAAATGACGTTTCTCCTAATTCAACACAAGGTTAGCATTTTGGCACCTCTGCAAGACACGAGCAAGATTAACAAGATAATAATCAAATAAACACCCAAATATAAAAAAATCATCAATGAAAATCTCCATTATGTCTTCAATGAGCCTTTGAAAAATTGACATCATACAATGTTGAAAAGTAGTAGGGCATTACACAAACCAAATGACATTCTCCTAAAAGCAAAGATCCTATAGGGACATGTAAATGTGGTCTTTTCTTAATCCTTAGGAGCAATGACAATTTGATTATAACTTGAATATCTGTCAAGGAAGCAATAATGAGAATAACCTGCAAGTCTATCAAGCATTTAATCTACAAAAGGAAGAGAAAAATGATATTTTCTAGTAGCCTTATTCAACTTCCTATAATCAATGCATACCCACCATCCTGTAAGAAACAATTCTAGTGGCTATCATCTCATTTTTCTCATTCTTAACCATAGTCATACCACCTTTCTTGGGTACTACTTGAATAGGACTTACCCATGAACTATCAGATATGGCATAAATGATTCCTGCATTCAAAATCTTGAGTACTTTCTTGACTACCTCCTTCATGGTGGGATTAAGTCTCTTTTGGTGCTCTACTGATGGGTTAAAGGTATTTTCTATCAATATTCTGTGCATACAGACCGACAGACTAATACTTTTAAGATCCTCAATAGACCACCTAATGGGGGACTTATCATCCCTTAACACTCTTAACAATTTTTCTTCTTCCACAGAATTAAGGTTAGAAGATATGATAACAGGAAAAGAAGACAAATCATCTAAGAATGCATATTTCAAGTGAGGAGGCAACACCTTTAATTCAAGAACAGGTTTCTCAACATTTATAACATGCAAAAAAGCTAGAGGCATAGGTTTATACATTTTAGTGCATATTGACATGTTATCTAACCACTTAGCATACAAAGCAATTTCATTGAAAATAGTATCTACATTATCAACATCTATTATGCTTTGTTCTAAATGATCATTAGTCAACATAACCTCTACATGCTCAGAAATAGTATGATCAATTATGTCTATAGCATGGCAAGTACTACCCTCATCATGATGACTCAAAGACTTATAAATATTAAATACAACATTTTCATCATTTACCCTTAGAGTCAAATTTCCTTGTTGGAAATCTATGATAGTTTTCCCAGTTGCTAGGAATGGGCGCCCAAGGATGATAGGAATCTCAGAGTCCTCCTCTATGTCCAAGACTACAAAATCTGCAGGGAAGATAAATTTGTGAACTTTAACTAATACATCCTCAACAATACCTCTAGGATACATTAAGGATCTATCGGCTAGTTGCAATGTGATAGTGGTAGGTTGCACTTCTCCAATGTCAAGCTTCCTATAAACTAATAAAGGCATTAAATTAATGGAAGCACCAATATCACAAAGAGCTCTAGTAACATTTAAAGAACCAATAGTGCAAGACATAGTAAAACTCCCTAGATCTTTCAGCTTTTGTGGTAGTTTCTTTTGTAGCACAGACTGCATTCTTCAGTCATGCTAATCATCTTATATTGCCCAAACTTCTTCTTTTTTAGACAATACATCTTTCATAAATTTAGCATAGTTGGGCATTTGCTCTAAGGCCTCAGCAAAAGGAATATTAATGTGAAGTTTTTAGAATAATTCTATGAATTTAGCAAATTGAGAGTCTATTTCTTTCTTTTTAAAACGTTGGGGATAGAGCAAGGTATTAGGTACAAAAGGTAGAGGATTAGATGACTTACTTGAAGATGCCAACTCCTTTACTTTTTCTTTTTTTTTTCTAAGACCTCATTGGATTCATCTACTATGGTAGGCTCTTGGATGGTCTCATCTACCTCTTGCTTCTCATCCTCATCATCGATCAAAGGAGTGGACAGCTTTTTCCCACTCTTCAAAGTCACGACCTTGCACTCCTCCTTTGGATTTCTTTCGGGGCAACTAGGAAACTTACCTTTTTGCATTGTTTGAAGAGAAGTGGCTATTTAGCTAACTTGTACCTCAATGTTGTGAATAGCCTTGCCATGACTTTGCACCATGCTCTCCAATGCGGTGGTCCTTCTTCTTGACTCTTTTATGAACTCCACCATCAAGTCTTCTATGTTGGACTTCTTCTCGGTGTGTGATGGACCTACATTGGAAAAACCGAGGGGACCTTGCAAAACATTTCTATTGTTAGCATAAGAAAAGTTTTCATGGTTCCTTAAATTAGGATGATAATGAGTTGGAAGTTGTTATTGGTGGCCTCTATACTGTCCTCTATCAACGTAATTGGCTGTCTCATTGTCTCCTTGTTCCAACTTCTTTTGTGTAGATATCTCTGATGCCAAGGCGGCAAGGGATGCTATGGATGGTGGACTTGCTTAAGCTTGGCCCCCTATAGTCAATTTAGAAAGAGCATTAGTAAGGGAAGCCATTTGAGCTGTAAAAGAATTTACCTCATCCATCTTATACAATTCGGCGGCTTTTGGGATGATTGGAAAAGATCGTTCACACGACCAATTGTAAGATGTAGTGGCCAAGTTTTCTAGTATGGTCTAGGACTCTTGAGCATTCTTGGAGAAAATTGACCCTTCAGTGGTGGCATCTAGGATGGATTTGATTGAACTTGACAAACCATTGTAGAAGAGTTGGATTTGCAACCAATCCGGGTAGCCATGTTGAGGGCATCTCTTCAAAGGATCCTTATACCTTTCTCAAGCCTCATATAGTTGTTCATCCTCAAGTTGGCGAAATGTTCCAATCTCTGTTCTTAGCCTTTGAGATTTAGCCAGTGGAAAATACTTGTTCAAGAAACTTGAGCAAAAATCTCCCATGTAGTGATACTATCCGGAGGTGTGGTTTCCAACCAATCCTTTGCTCGGTCCTGTAAAGAGAAAGGAAAAAGTCTTAGTTTAATAGAGAAACGCCATTCATCTTTACTGTTCCACATATCTCTAAGAAAGCCTGTAGGTGCTTATGAGATTCTTCATTAGTTCTTCCTCTAAAGGCTAGCTCTCTAACTATTTGAATCAACCCTGGTTTTAACTCAAAGTTATTGACATTGATGGGCACATTCATAATGTCGGGTTGATTTGCCAATAATGTCAGTTGAAAGTAATCCTGAATTGCCTTTGGTATCTCTTCCGCCATCTCCTCGGTATGATTGTGTTGAGCCCTTAGATTTCTTCTATAAGTCCTATCAATCTTAGGATCAAGAGAGAGGAGGGTAGTATTATAACGAGGCATAAACTGACAAAATTATCAACAAAAACAATATACACCTCAAATTAAGATCTACCAATTCTAATGAATTTTAAGTAAATAAAACCGTTCTTTGAATCCTCGGAAACAGCGCCAAAAACTTGATGCGCACTTTCCGTGTTAACCGCAAGTGTACAGGTCAAGTTATAATATAAGACAGTGAAGTCCGAAGATCGTTCCACTGAGGATTCAATTGTGAAGGTTTAAGTTACTTAGCTATTCTAGACTTGAATCAATTTTATTTGAGGATTGGAATTGAAGTTGTGATTTTGGAAATAAAACTAAAAAGGAAAGTAAATAGATAAGAAACACAAGAGTCAAAGAGAGTTCTAGGGTAAAGAATCCTTGTTTACTTCATCATGCAATATTCTAGCGTTCATGGATTTCATTGCAATTCTTATGCTTAAGTCTAGAAACATAAATCCAAGTTATTTTCTTTCAAAAACAACATTTTCTTATGCAACTCAATTGACTACTAATTTCTTGAAATCAATACAAATTACATGGCATTAAGGATAGTCTTTAGCAACTTTCATTGTTAACCTAACTATTTTCAAGATAGATTAGCAATAATTCTTTGTTATAGATCTAGTTAGACATACAATTATCTCAACCATACATCTAAAGTAACATTCAAACATGGTCATTCAACAAGAATTTAAGCATAATAACAAAGAAAAGCATAATCATTGCAACAAAACCATGAATAGTTTACAATATCAACATAACTTCATAAACAATTCATTAATACTCTAAAACTAAAGAGTTTAGCTACTCATAGCTTGAAGCAATATGTTCACAACCATATAAACAAAGAAAGAGTGTAAAGAAAGAAAAACTCTACTGAAAAGAAGCTCTTGATTGAGGAGGAATCGTCAAGATGCCCTTGGTTTTCATGTCAGAACTTGAATTGCACCACGACTCTCTCGATCTCTTTTCACTCTTCCTTACAGCTAACTCACTCTTTGGACACTTTAATGAATTTTTTCTCAATTCTTTTCTTCTTATGTCTCTTGGTGTGTAGATTGGTGCGTAGATTTATAAATTTGGCTGCCCAAAATTCTTTAAAAAAATATAGATTCTTCAAAATAGGAAAGATGGCGCCGCGATGCTGACCAACATTGAAAGGTGGCACTGCTGTGGCGCTGTGTGTCATAAAAGTCTGCCCTTGACGCCGTGCTGCAGCACCACGTTGGAGCTGCTGCGCTGAAGTCAGAGGCCGCTCTTGGGGAAAAGCATCGCGGTGCTGCCCTATTTTTGGCATTTTTGTGTCTTTCTTCTCTTTTTCACTAGATTTTTGCTCGGTTTTGATCTTTTGGCTTTCAATTCTAGTTTTTTTTTACCTGAAATCCACTAACAAACACGTGAAATCTAATATAAACTCTCTTAATTTAAGAGAATAAAAAGCACTTTTCAAGTGCTTTTCACCATGCAACACACCCCCTACTCACCAGCGAGACCTCTCTCCCCCCACAACATGCACACTAACAGCAGCACACCTCGCTTATTAGTGTGCATGCCTGCATGGCCGTGGTGTGTCGGCTTGCCTCTTTGACATCCAAAACATGTCAAAATAACCTCAATAGATAACCTTTGGTCACTGGTTTAGCTTGCCTGCACGTATAACTCCTTCAAAATGCAACCGACAGCCTTAAAAACACTGTCTTTAGTTCCAGCAGCTAAAAGTAATGCTTTTAGCCGAAATTAGACTTTACTTTCTCTTACAAATGTATAGATAATTGACTTGGCTAGATTACCTTAAAATTTCAGCCTCTAACTCCTTTTCTCCCGCCAGATATCACTAAATCTTTCCACTCTGCTTCAGTTTACCAGATAGCATGAGCAAGCTTGACTTTTCAATGAAATCCGAGTTCTTCCTCAATGAGTAATTTGCACACATCGTAGTCATCTGCCTAACCCTTCTATTTTTAGCCTCCACAGAAAACTGCATGTAAAGTCCTAGCTCCCCACCTCCTACTTGCATGCAAGCCCATGCCACACTTAACCCAATTTTGACACCTAATTTTTCTTTGCTTAATACTTAAGTATCAACTTTGCTTAATCAAGAAGGAATGGTGGATGCAGCCTTGGCGAGAATTTCTCCACGCATGATCAAGCACTCATTTGAGGTTAGTTTGCTATCCTTCTCGGCTACCTATGCATGCAGCCCCTCGGCTGATGGTCCCCTAGCTTGGATGCATAGGCACCATGTGTCAGCCTCAAAAGCCTGCTTGGATGCATAGCCTCAACGCACCAAGCTCCTTCCACCAACCTCAACCAACGCATCAACACCTTCAACCAAGCTCACCATGGACGCATTTCTCACCAAGCAAGATGCATCACTCACACTCTCTTGGTGTCTTGGCTACTTAAGGTCTTCCACACATGCTCCAACACTTAGCCACCTTTCTTGCTAGCCACGCACTACCCGACTACTCCATGATAAGGGCTCTCGGCTACCTCCATCTCATTACCCACCTAGCCACTTGCTAGCCATCTTTCCCAAGAATGTTAAGAATGAAAGTAAGGCTTACCGACCAGATGTGTATGGATGATAAAAAAACCAAAAATAAGAGTGGTCTGAGTGCAAGCATATACTGTCAACGAAGTAATAAATCAAGTGACCAAAGGCAACCAAGTGTAAATAGACAAGATTGAGTTGAATGCTATTAAAAATAGTAAACAAGAATGAGTGAACAAAGGTACAAGTATGTTTCAACTAGTCGGGCAATATGCCTTGGGCAATGCGGCCACATCAAACTTGGACAATGACTTAGTCATGGACAAAAAATTGCTCCTATTTGGTCTTGTGTCAAGTTTTTTTAGAAGCTCTAGGCAGCTAATGTCAATATTTCTATGGTTAGTTGGATATTAAATTAATGTTATGCAGTTTCTTTATCTCATGGCGTACCTTATTCCTAAGGCTACATAACAGACCTATTTCTAGGCTTTTAGTCCCATATTTCTTTGTGACCTCAGTTTACGTCCTAGCCTTCTAATATTAAGACTACACTAGATTACTAAATTAAGTGACCAATTTAATTTAACAATTTTTATCTATAAAATCAACAAAGTAAATGTACAAGTCAAAGAGGTTTGAAGCACAAACATTGCTCAAGCCATGACACCCTAGGGTATTCACATAAGTCAACCCCTTAGAGAATTTAGCTCATGATAAGAAGAAAGGAATAAATTTCATTAGATCATAAGTCAAGAAATAAAAGAATATAAGAAATAAAAGAAGACAAGAAATAAAAGAAATGAAATAGGTGCTGGAAATACAGAAAATAAATTCCTTGGACAAATTTCTCATACCCTCAAGCTCCCTAGGTCGAATTCTCCTTTCTCAAGGATGAATCCTCTCTTTACTCTTGTTCTCATGGAATAGGGAGGTCCTAGCTCTAAGTTCTTTAGAGAAACTTTTGTCCTTAAAGAGTATTTTGGATTTTTGGGTGAGAATTCTCCTTAGGAGGTCTAGATTTTGATGATGACATAAAGGATGAAGTCTTCATGCCCTTTTATAAGCCATGTTGATAGAAGCATGACCTAAATTCACATTCTAAGCGACTTCTAGTCTATTTCAGCACTGAAGAACGACCAAGGATCGAGTAAATAACAACTGTGGAAATTGAGCATGATTATGAACTTTAGGGTTTTGATGCAGGCGCATCATGTTTGGGAAATGTAGGTGCATCGAAGTCAAATTCTACAAAAGAGCCAAAGTGTAAAAGCTCATAAAATCAGCCTAATTATTTTACCATTCATACTAAGGGTGTTTATCGTTCGATTTGGCCTGGTTTTCACCAAAATTGATGACCGAACCAAACACCACAGTTCTTGAGTATTGTAAACTGTGAAAAATGAATGTTTCCTTAGTTTTAAACAAAAACCAAACTAGTAGGTTTTGGTTCCTTGTCATATCATGTTAGTTTTAAGCGATATTGCATCATTGCTTAAATGACCAACAATGTGAGGGATGAAGTTGAAGGCCTGAAGCATTATGAAGAAAAAAACGTCAATATGAAGGAAGAGAAAATGCAAAAGATAAAGAAAACCTAAAACGAAAAGCAAATGATGGAAAAATGAAACATCCTTCGTGGAGAGTAGCAAATAGTAGCGAAAAAAATAATAAAAATGGGTACCAACAAGATCTTGATGGGAAAAGGTGAAATAGTTAATGTTGGCTATTGGCTAGGAAGAATGCTTGTGAAATCATGAGAAAGGGGAAAAGTGCCTAATGAGAGAGAAAGAGTGATAGGAAGTTTTGGAAACCCTAAAAAATTAATTGAGCCTAAAAAACTAATTGGGATCAGTTGCTGTGAGGTATTTTTGGGCTTAGTGGGGTATTTTAATGTATATTAGATGTGCGGTTCAGTTCAGTTTTATTGAATTTTTTAACAGCCAAACTGTATATTGAACCAAAAATCTCAACTCTATATTTAATTAAATTGAGAAATTTTATTTTTTAAAAATAAACAGACCAAACCAGTTTTTTCAGCTCGATTCTTCAGTTGGGTCAATTTTGGAACACCCCTGAAGCATATAGACTAAAAAAAATCGATTTTCAAGGAAAAAGTGCTTAACCTAGAAAGTGTTCGATACTTGTTGACCACTAGTTGAAAGTTCTTGAAGTGCTTGCATGATCTGAAAGTTTCCGCGTGCTTTTTTTATGAGACTACAATATTGTACTGAAAAATCCATGCTTATATGTACTTAACCAATTCTTCCTTGCTTTAGCCTATATACTTAATTTATTCTAAACTCTACCATACAAAAGCCAGTTAGATTTACGGTTCTTCTTACACTCTTTAGAACATGTTTTGGAGTGATTTAAAATAATTAGTAGCTCTATAAATATGGAAGTTGTCTTCTAGGTTAAATCATGAAATTCACCACTCCACATCGAAATTTAGCGGCTAAGATGTATTTTCTAGCTTAGGTTGAAGAAGAAACTTGTTATATTAAGTTGTAAGGACTTGTATTTACGTTATTATCTTATGATTGTTGTGATTCTTGAATATATTTGAATTTCTATGCTTGTGGATTAGGGTAATTGTTTTGAATGACAATTTGAGCAATCGAGAACATTCAAATTTCCCACTGAGCTTTTGATATATATGTCCCATTACTAATTCAAGGAAAGAGAATATTAATAAGATAAAAAAGGATCCCATTTCGAAGAAATAATTCAAATTATAGACAAACAGAAAAAAGCGTAAGTTTCCAAATTCCATTTTGGGGGGAAGGAGCTTCACAGCTCGACCGGTAGGGAGAGGAGTGAATAATATAGCAAAATGTTGCTGTCTGTCACTGATAAACAATGACATTTTGCTATATGTGTAAATAAGTTAGCTCATTTTACTATATTTGAAAACAACCTTTTGGATTATGTTTGTAATGACCACCCTTTCATATTTTCATTGCTTTGCTAGTATTGACTCACAATCCATGGCATTTAGTTATGTGTTAACCTCTTGTAACAAAAATCAAAGCATACATGTATCACACCCTCTCCCGAGTTACCCTTTGTAACCTGAAAAAAGGCGTGAGGACAGTAGACATCAGCCCTTCTTCGACATCTACTGTCAACTTATACTCTTTTCAAGACTTACTATATACTGGGTAAATAATCAAATCTCAATACGATATTATTTAACATGTAGAATTTTATTTACTCCATTGTTTGTAGAGCTTGTTTACAAGTGACATAACCCTAGCTCGATACAAACTTTTGCCAAATTTTGACCACATTATATCTCGGCAGACCTTCTCTTCGCATAGCAAGGGAAACTCCGCTACTACTTGCAAAGAGAAACATAAGGATGAGCTTCACAAAGCCCAGTGAGTGATCAATAAAACTAGGGTTCATATAACCCTTTAAACATAATAACTATAACAGAATTAATGAGCAAACATATCTATATCGAGCTTATATTCAAACTTCCCACTTTAGGGTTACCTGCAAGCTAACCTGCTAGCTCACACAGCTCAGCAATCCGACTGGTTTTCTTCGTTGACTCACCCGGCTAAGTAATTTTTGTATTCTCGGACCTTTGTGCACATAGTCTTATCTTTGAGGATCAGAAGCTAGGTCCGTCGACCCTCTGACCATCCTCCTGAGATACTTCTCGTAGGATTAGGAATAGTAGGAATCGAATTTTCAATGAAAGTGAGTAATTGCCTTGTGTCATTAAATTTGTTTTTGGAAAACCAAAATTATAGAGAACATACAACAAGGATAAACAATTAAATTAGCATGCTTTTGAGGAGAGTTAAGAAAAAGAAGTTTTCCTACCTTTGAAGGCCGTCTTCGTTATGAGAGACTTCTTCTTCTCCAAATGACAAATCGGTGAGAACTCCAACGAATGCAAGAAGAACTTTTCTTCTTGGGAACACCACCACGATGGAAATCTTGTTATTCTCTGGCAGAACCAACAGATGAGTTGTGGGCTTTATTTTGGCAAGGAAATTTTTTTGTGTGTAGAAGAGAGAGTTGGAGAGGGAAAAAGTTTTCTTCAGTTTTTTTTTATTATTTTTTTATTTTTTTTATACAGAAATTTTCTTCCTTCCTGTAAACTTTCTCCCCTCCCTTTTATGTAAAATGTGAGCAAGAAAGCAAAATAACTCCCATGCAGTGGGGAGTTATTTTTTAAGTAATAATATAATATTGATTAAAATTAAAATTAATTATATTATATTATATTAAACCATATTTAATAAATATAATTAAATAAAATCAATTAATTAACTATTAATTAATAATTAATTAAAAATCTCATATTTAATTTAAATTTGAATCATATTCAAATAATCTTCTCTCACATAATCTATAGTTTTTATACGAATCTCATTCATATAATTAATATTGAAATTTCATTTAAATATTTATCTCTCTTATAATATAAAGTGTAAACCTTGAATGTCATTCAAAATAAACTTTATATTATAATGTATCTATATACATTATGTTAATTATATCACATACAATTAATTCCCTTATTAATTTAAACGTTCAAATTAAACCAAAATATTTGATTCTAATACTAATCCTTCATGAACTAGCAAGGGACCTTATGAACCTATAGCTAGAAGCTCCAATGATATGAGATTCATCAATTAAACTCTTTAATAAGATTAATCAATATTCATTAACTGTAAGTCACTCCACTAAAGACTAAAGTTGCACTCTTCACACTATAGATATATTTCTGTGTCCATAGAATTTATTAATCAATAGTAAGTCGACCCTTCACAATTACTCATAACTACAGCTGGGTCAAAATACCCTGTTACCCGTGTAGTTATATCTAACTCCTTAAGTACCGTTGATTCCTCTAATGAACAAACTGTTTGTAGTCCAACTATAAACTAACCCATCTCGGGCCAAGAGGGTGAGGCCTCATTGTTCAAATCTTGGAATCAACCTTTAAGAGGATAATTTATCTATTTACCTTTAGGGAATGAGTAAATTCCATCTTGTAAAGATATGTTCCTAGCTCCTTAATCAGAAAAATCCCTAAAATGGTAGGAATATTGAGTTGGCGATTTGACCACTTTCACCCATATAGATCAAAGGATCGCCCCTCATAGACAAGAGTTCATAACTCACTCAGGATTCAAGTCGAGTTACCTATAGTCATCCTATGAAATGTTAATTTCTACAATTAACAACGTTACAAAGAGAAATTAAACATTTCCTGGTTCGGTCTTATACAAACTCTTTGCATAGGATACCCCCACTCATATGTCTCCATATGAAAGATTAGGATCAAATTGTTTGTAACACTTTACAACTCGTAACAATTACAAAGTGGGCTATATCCATAGTGTTACTAGAATAAGGCACTCAACCTTATTCATATACTATAGACCTTTTTGGTTATTACTTAAACATGATCCAACCTTGTATGTCAACCACATACATGTTTAAGTTTACATAAAATAACCATGGAATCTTAGTTTATTGGATTGAGTTAATGCATAGAAAAGATAAAATAACTTCTTATTTTATTCGATAATTAAAATGTATATACAATTTACAAAATTACAATACCCAAGAGATTTAGGACACACCAATCCCAACAGGAATTAGGTTCCAACACCCCCTGACCATCATGCAAGGTTCTATTCCCGACACAGGCTCAGATTTGAAAAATAACATTCTTTATAATATGCTTTTAGGTACTGTATTTGAAATGATGATATCAATAATGGAGATAATTTAATGAATTTCAATCTCACCAAACAAAGTTCTAATAAAAGATATGATCATATAAAGTCGAAATCATCTATAAGAATATGGGAAGGAGGAAAGTGGTGTTGAAATCACTTATGGAACTGATGTAAGATATTAAGCAAGGCAACATACAAAAAAAAAAAAAAAAAAAAGTTTTAATAACATGTAACTTCAACTAATTGCAATCAATAATACTTTCTCTCAATATGCTTTCCGTATTTGTGGCTACGAGGCTCTTTAGAGTTGGTTATTGCCCCACTGTTGTCCCAGTATAACGTGATGGGCAATTCCATGTTTGGAACAATTTCCAAATCATTCAGGAACTTTCTGAGCCAGACTGCTTCATAAGCAGCAACATACTCAGCCTCCATAGTGGAGTCTGCAATGCATCCTTACTTGATGCTATGTCATACTACAGCTCCTCCGTTTAAGGTGAACACTGATCCTGACGTGGATTTTTTTAGAATATTTGTCAGTTTGAAAATTAGAGTCGGTGTATCCCGTAAGGATCAAATCCTTAGCTCCATACACCAGCTTGTAGTCTCTCGTTCTCCTAAGATACTTGAGGATGTTCTTAACCGTAGTCCAGTGGTCTAACCCTGGATTGGACTGGTACCTACTGACTATTCCCACTGCATAATAAATGTCTAGCCTAGTGTAAAGATAACATACAATAAGCTACCCACAGTTGAGGCATAGGGAATACGTCTCATATCCTTAATTTCTTGAGGTGTCTTAGGACACTGTTCCTTAGACAAATGAACCTCATGCCTGAAAGGTAATAAACCCTTCTTCGAGTTTTGCATCGAATATCAAGTCAACATTTTGTCTATATAAGTTGCTTGAGACAAGGCAACATTCTGTTCTTGCGATCCTAAGTACATACTGTGCCTCTCCCAAATCTTTCATTTGGAATTGGGCTGCCAGCCAATTTTTAACATCAGTAAGATACCCTACATCATTTCCATTGAGCAAGATGTCATCCACATAAAGTATTAAGAAAGTTACTTTACTTTTGATGATTTTCTTGTATACACAAGGCTCATCAACATTTTGTTCAAAACCAAAAGATTTTATCACAGTATCAAACCTAATATTCCAAGATTTGGATGCTTGTTTCAACCCATAAATGGATCAATTCAGCTTGCAAACTTTTTGCTCCTGACCTTGGGCTATGAACCCTTCGGGATGAGACATGAAGATACTCTCTTTAAGATTGCCATTCAGAAAAGCAGTCTTGACATCCATTTGCCAAATTTCATAGTCATAATATGAGGCTATGGATAAGAAAATTCTTATAGACTTAAGCATAGCAACAGGGAAAAAAGTTTCCTCATAGTCAACCCTTTCCCTTTGGGTGTAACCTTTTACTATAAGTCTAGCTTTGAAGGTTTGTACCTTCGTAGCTACATCTCTCTTTCGTTTATAGATCCGTTTACACCCTATGAGTTTAACCCCTTCAGGTGGATCTACAAGTTTCCATACTGAATTGATGTACATAAGACTCCATTCCAAGATCCATGGCTTTGATCGATTGGTCCTTGTCTACATCATTCATTGCCTGTTTATAGGACAATGGATCCTCAACACCATCATCTGGCACGATGACCTGAGTTTCAGTTAAACCCAAGTAACGGTTAGGTTGTGATACAACCCTCCCACTATGTTGAGGCATTCCCAACGATTGAGAAGGATGAGACTGACCAGAAGTATTGACTCCTTCATTAACTCTTGATGAAGGAACAGGCTTATCAATAACTCTTGTTGACTCTTCAGTAGCTTTATTTATACCATTTTGCTTTGTGGTTTATGATCTCTCATGTGGTCTTTTTTTAAGAATGTAGCGTTTGTCAATACAAACACTTTTTTTCTTGTGGGTCGAAGAAGAGACCACCTCCCGTTTCCTTAGGGTGGTAAGCAACAAATTGACATAATCTTGAATGATGTTGCATTTCTTAGGATTTGTCACCAGCACATGTGCAGGACAACCCCAGATTCTGAAGTAGTGCAAACTAGGTTTATGTCCCCTCCATAACTCGAAAGACGTTTTAGAAACACTCTTCGAGGGAACATTGTTCAAGATATGAATTGTAGTCTTTACTGCATACCCCCAAAACAAGCTAGGCAATTGAGCATAGCTCATTATAGAATGAACCATGTCTAACAAGATTCTATTTCTCCTTTCTGATACACCGGTTTGCTGAGGTGTATGAGGTGCTGAGAGTTGAGATTTGATTCCATATTCTATCAAATAATCCTAGAATCTTAAATCCATGTACTCTCCACCGAAGTATTTTAATTGTTTAACCTAATAGGTTTTCAACTCCTTGAACTTTTCAAGTGTTTCAGACTTATGTTCCATTAAGTATAAGTAACCATACCTCAAATAATCACTTATAAAAGAGATGAAGTATTCGTACCCTCCTCGAGCTTTTACATTCATTGGACCACAGAGATCCAAATGTATGAGTTTAAAGGTTTTTTGGCTCTATAACCTTTTCCACTAAAAGGTCTTTTAGTTTAGTCATTTTACCTTGAAGACAAGATTCACATGGAGGTAATGAATCATCTTCTAACTCGTTTAGAGGTCCATTCTTTACCAATCTCCCGATCCTATCGAGATTTATGTGACCTACTCTCAAATGCCAAAGATAAGTACTATTGTTACTTGGAGAAATTCTTTGCCTTTTAGTTTGAGTATTAGCAATTTTAAACATCTCATGATTTAAAAGTGCTTTTGCTTCAATTGGTTTTAACACATATAAGTTGTTTTCTAATTTAGCATAACAAATTCTTACACCATTTTTCAAAATGAACGCTTCATTAACAGAAAAAATAACTGAGTACATTTGTTCAATTAAATCGGAAATAGATACTAAGTTCCTTTTTATTTAAGGAACTATATACAAATTTTCTAAAAATAAAAATCTATTTTCAAAAAACAACTTTGCAGCTCCCACTGCATGAGCTGAAATGGCGTCTCCCATTTCAACTTTGAGTGTCATTTCACCCTCTTCGAGCTGTTGGAAGGAACTAATTCCCTATAAAGAAGAATAAACGTGATTAGTGGCACCTGAATTTAGTATCCAGGCATTATGGTCATTTTCCACCAAACAAGTTTCTAAAACAAGTAAATCATATGTACCTTGCTTTTCCTCCTTCTTCTCTCCAAGGTACTAAGGGCAATTGTGTTTCCAATGACCATCCACAATGCAGTGAAAACACTTGCCCTTGTTTTTCCCAGCAGCGAGAGCCTTCCCCTTTCCTCCTTTCTTTTTTTGGATCTTCTTAGAACCATAAGATGGGGGAACAGACTTAGTTATAGAGGATGAACCCTTGTGAAACTTTTTGAAATGGGCAACATTTGCCTCTCCTTTGATCGGTCCCTTATTTTTCATAAGAGACTGATAAATCTGTAACTCATTCAAGAGGGCCGTTATGGTGTACTCAATTTTATTCATAACCTCATTGCTGTGAAATTGAAGAAAGCTCTTTGAAAGAGATTCTAGAATAAAAGATACCTGACTATGCTCGTCAATGACCGCATCGTTCATTTCAGCAACATTGAATTGGATCATCAGGTTGAGAACATGTTCTCTCATCGATTGGCTTCCTTCATGCGTGCATTATAAACGTACTTGAGGGCCTCGTTCCAGATCTGTGAGGATGGTTGTTCAAACATTTCTTCGAGGGACTCCGAGATCTATCATGCATTCATCATGACCTCATGTTTCTTGTTGAGTATGTCAGACAAACTCGCCAAGATATAGACTCGGGCCTTCTCATTGGCCTTTATCCAATGGTCATGTGCATCCATAATAGATTGGGATGCATTACGAGCATGGATAGGAGGACACTCCACTATTAAGACAAACCGTTGATCATTTATAACCAGAATTATATTCAGGTTAGATTTCTATGTTGCGTAGTTTGCACCAGTTAGTTTTTCATTTTTAAGCAGTGCAACGATTGAGGAAAACATGCTGACATAATAAGCAATTTACCGTTTTAGTTATCTTTGCCTTAACCTATTGCACAAGCAAACAAAATTGCAAGTAATCCAATCAATTCAGCAAAAAACAAGCAATAAAAAAAACCCTAATAAACTATTGATCTAGTTTTTGCAATGATGCTTCAGAGGTTTAGAGCAATAGCAACCGAATGCTGATCACTTACTCCTCCTTTAAAATGAGACAATTCTCAGCTAATTCTAATGCAAGAATAACTCATATTTCTATAGAGCTACCGTTGTTTGGTCAAGGATTTGTTAACTCTTAACTCATCTCCATAAGTGTAACCCTCCCACTTTCAAATCCCAAAGGTACACACCAACAAGCTACAGTTAGGAGTTTGCGGTGTTCCGAATTGCAGCTTATTTCAAATGGGTTACATAATCTGAAAAAGGGCAATCGAAGCTGGTTTCAAATGGGTTACATAATCGTATTCCATTAGGAGATATTGCTTTGGCATTGAAAAATAACATTCGTCATAATATGCTTTTATGTAATGTATTTGAAATGATGATACCAATCATGCAGATAATTTCAATGAATTTCAATCTCACCAAACGAAGTTCTAATAAAAGATATGATCATATAAAGCTGAAATCATTTATAAGAATATAGGAAGGAGGAAAGAGGTGTTGAAATCAATTATGGAACTGATGAAAGATATTAAGCAAGGCAACATAAAAAAAAAAGATAAGTTTTAATAACATGTAACTTCAACTAATTGCAACATAATCCAGTGATTTAAAGCTGAAATCATCTACTAAGAATATGGAAAGGAGGGAGAGAGGTGTTGAAATCAATTATGGAACAAATGCAAGATATTGAGCAAGGTAATACAAGAAACCTTTTAATGATACTTTAACTAAATATAGTTCAATTTCCACTAACAAAAAAAGAAAAGCTTCATCTTCTAGCGTGTAAGACCATACTTGTATTATTCAAATTCTATCATAAAGCTCCTCAACAACATTATGTGGGTGGAAAAATGTTGACTTGTATGGACTCAATTCTTCCAATCATTAATTCTTTCATGCTTCATGATACTATGAAATAGCAAAACATCCATTGACCAGATTCTATAACACAACTTTCAACTAATAAATTCAATCTCAGACCTAAACATTAGAGAAATAAGTTGTTACCTACGAGACGTAGTTTAATGGATCATGCCTCCTCATTCTAATTCCAATTAAGAAAAAGCTTGCAAAACGTCCATATGCATGGTCAATGTTACAAAAAGTAGAACACGTAAACCATAAATTCATATACAAAAAATTATTTTAAGCCCAACGAATTCATGTTGTATCCCTAAGACAAATTTACTCAATAGTGCTTGAGTTTGAGAGTTATTGTTTCCCAAGATTGAACAAATTACCTTTCTTCTGGAGGTAGCACCCCGTCCACAAGATCAACGAACCACACTTTGTGGATATACAGAACTTGAACAAATTTGAAATTGAGAGAATTTTTAATGAAGACAAATGGCTAGAATCAATAATATACTAAACCAAATTGAAGAAATGCCATATTTATAAACTAATTTGTTGCCATTCAAATAGTTGTGTCCACAAAGACGAACTTGAAGTCATTCTTGCTGAGTAATGAACCAGAAACTAAATTATTTCGAATATCAGGAACATGAAGTACATTGTTGAGAGTGAGTTCCTTGCCAGAAGTAATTTTAAGGACCACTTTGCCTTGTCCTTCAACCTTTGAAGTAGAAGAGTTGCCAATAAATAATTGTTCTCCACCAGAAACTGGCACATACAATGTGAACATATTTTTGTTGGCACAAATATGACAAGTAGCGCTAGTGTCTACCCACCATTCCTTGTAATTCTGCATCAACTTCTGTGATATGAGCTTGAGCATTTTTGCGCTGAAAATTCTTTGGCTTACGATAATCCTTAGATTGATATCCCATTTTGTTGCAATTGAAGCATTTGCTAGTGAACTTTCTTGTGGATCGTTATCTATGACTTGAACCTTCACCAGAAAACTTTCTTTTCTTGTTACTTTGTGGTCTATTTTTCACGATATTGGCCTTGGGGTCTATAGCACCATCCATATTACCTTTTTGTACTTTTCTGTTATTCTCTTCAATTCTAAGGCGGACCACAAGTTCCTCAAGTTTTATCTCCTTTCGTTCGTGTTTGAGATAATTTTTGAAATCTCTCCATGAGGGTGGCAATTTTTCAATTATTGCTGCTACTTGAAATGATTCACTCAAGGTCATATTCTAAGCATGTATATCCTGAAGAATTACTTAGAGTTCTTGAACTTGATTGATCACTGTTTTCGAATTCACCATTTTGTAATCCAGAAATTTGCCAACAACAAATTCCTTTGCACCAACAACTTTAGTTTTATACTTTTTCTCCAATGAAGTATAAAGATTTTTTGTTGTATCAACACCATAGTACACATTGTACAATGTGTTGTGCAATCCATTCAAAATGTATTTCTTGCAAAGATATTTTGCATGCTTCCGTGCATCAACGACAAGTTGCTTTTCATTGTCAGTTTTTCCCTCAGCCAAAATGGAAGCATCCTCTTTGAGAAATTTTGCCAAATCCAGGTTGGTGAGATAGAACAACATTTTTTGTTGCCAACGTTTGAAATCAACACCACCAAATTTTTCAGGTTTCTTCCCACGAGCAACACCAGTAATAGGCACAGAATGAAGATTGTTTGAAGTCATATCTTTCTAAACAAAAGTGAACCAACCAAGTAAATTATTAAACAACTTACAAAAATTGGATCCAAAGTGTAAACAATATAATTGGGTGTAAAATAGAATTAATAAAATAACGTTATGCTTATGCCAATTGCCAATTGGGAGTACAATAAAAGCAATAAACAATAATAGATAACCAATAACTTATGGCTATTTTTCAAAAACAGAATTAATTTAGAAGGAAAATTTACATTGTAAGTTCAGAACAAATGAATGATAATAAAAAATAAACCTAAAAGACAATTACATCCAAGGAAATAAAAAAAACAGTGCAAAATCGTATACTTAAAAAGAAATAAAGAAAGCTATAAAATTAAAATGCAAGATTCTAATTTAAGTGCAATTAACAATAACAATATTACAATAACAAAAATAACACTTGGCGGGCAACAATTGAAATGCAATCACAATTGAAATCCTACCAACAAAATCAATTGAAAAAATAATAATTAGAACAAATAACAATAACAATTGGAGAGAAATATATATATATGATAGAATGGATTCTTTTTGCAATTATGATAACAAAGTTAAAAAAAAAAAAAAATGGATTCTAAATAGAATTAAAATGCAATCACAATATATATGAAATTCTACTAGAACTTGGCCAATGAATGATATTACAAACTAGAAGGAAAGTTATTAACGTAAATTCATCGTGAATCAGAATTAAATTTGTCTTAAGATTGTTACAAAAAGTAGAATACGTAAACCATAAATTCACATACAAAAAGTTATCTCATCCCAACAAATTCACGTTGTCTCCTTAAGACAAATTTACTCACACTAGTGCTCGAGTTTGAGAGTAATTGTCTCGCAAGATAGAATAGATTACCTTTTTTCTGGAGGTAGCACCTCGTCCACAAGATCAACGAACTACACTTTGTGGATATACCGAACTTGAACAAATTTGAAATGGATAGAATTTTTAATGAAGACAAATGGCTAAAATCAATAATGTACTAAACCAAATTGAAGAAATGCCATATTTATAGACTAATTCATGGTCATTCAAATAGTCGTGTCCTTTCTTTAATTTGGTTATTTAATGAAAAGAGGCATCCCTTAATGAAAGAATGCAATCTTACGATAACCAAAGAATGCAACTCTTGTCAAAGAGTTACATGCCATTTATTTCAACAGTCAAACCTTAACCACCTCAAGTTTCTTTGCTCAACTCCTCTATAGTATAAATACGACATTGATGTTGTTGTAGTGCTTTTCTACCCTAAAGTAAGACAAGTACGAAATATAGCAACCAATGCAGTTCGAGAGGGATTTCTTCTTCAATTTGAGGCACAACATTGAGATCATTTTAGTAGCAGCAACAATCACTCCTTCTTGGAGATATTCATGAACTACCTCACAAGCAAGAACATTCCATAAAGCATCACTTGCTAGTATTGAACATTCATCATCTAATTCTCTTTTGGTAAATTATGTTCAAAGCATCATCCATGTGGAAAAATAATCGTTGTCTGTTCTCCAAAAGAAAATTAATTAATAAACTGATTGTTTATTATAGTCTGAAGATCAAATACAATACATCAAACTTTCTACTTGTCTAAAAGTATAACATTAGGGACGAATGTAGGAGGAAGCTCCATATATAAGTGATTAGAACTATCCCTTGTGTTGCAAAAAAAAAAAAAAAAAAGCCATTTATCTCGCAACAATCCATATAAAGAAGAATGAACATAACATAGAAGAACGAAAAAATCTATGTTCATGGTTAATCTCTCCCTAATTTGTATAATTTTTAAAATTACCAAAATGCCCTCACTAATCCTCTTCCTCACTCGCACCATGTTGCTGTGGCTACCACTGCCTTCCTCCAACCACCTCCACTAATCACACCACTGACAACCTTTTTCGGTTAAATTTCCTGCAACTAACTCCGACAACCTCCACTAATGACCCCCATTGAGGACCAACTTCGTGCAGCCACCTTCAGCTACCACCACTGACGGCCACCTCTAACGACCAACTCTGGTGATAACCTCTAGCAATCACTACTGTCGACCAACTCTTGATGCGCACTTTAAGTGTTAACTGCAAGTGTACGGGTCAAGTTATAATATAAGACGGTAAAGTCTGAATATTATTTCACTAAAGATCCAATTATGAAGGTGTAAGTTACATAGCTATTATAGAATCAAATCAATTTTATTTGAGGATTGGAATTCAAGTTGTGAATTTTGGAAAATATAAACTAAAAAAGGAAAGCAAATAAAGTAAGAAACACAAGAGTCAAAAGAGAGTTCTACGGTAATGAATCCTTGTTTACTTTATCATGCGATATTCTAGGGTTCCTGGATTTTATTGTTATTCATATGCTTAAGTCTAGAAACTTAATTCCAAGTTATTTTCTCTCAACAACAACCTTTTCTCATGCAACTCAATTGATTACTAATCTCTTGAAATCAATACAAATTACATGGCACTGAGAATAGTCATTAGCAACCTTCATTGTTAACCTAACTATTTTCATGATAGATGAACAACAATTATTTATTATAGATCTAGTTAAACATACAATCTTTCAATCATACATCTAACCTAACTTTCAAACATAACCATTCAACAAGAATTAAGCACAATAACAAAGAAAAGCATAATCATTACAACAAAACCATGAAAGAGTTTACAATATCAACATGAATTCATAAACAATTCATCAAAACCCAAAAACTAAAGAGTTTAGCCACTCATAGCTTGAATCAACATGTTCAAAAAATATAAACAAAAAAAGAGTGGAAAGAAAGGAAAACTCTACTGAAAAGAGACTCTTGATTGAGGAAGCACCATCACGGTCTCCTTGGCCTTTACCTTGGGAACTCGAATGACACCACGACTCTCTCTTGAACTCTTTTCTTTCTTCCTTGCAGCTAACTCACTCTTTGAACTCTCTAATGAACTTTCACTCATTTCTCTCCTTCTTGTGTCTTGTTTGGTTTGTAGATTTGTGTTTATGGCTGTTGGAAACCCTCCAATTCATAGAGTTGGCCGCCCAAAAATCTTTCCAAAACTACCAAATCTTCAATTATGGAAAGTTAGTGTCGCAACGCTACTCAATGGGGCCGTGGCGCTGACCAATATGGAAAGTTGGTGCCGCTATGCTGCTGGATGGCGCCATCGCGCTGATTATCATGGAGTCCTACCCTTGATCTTCGTGTCGCAGCATTGCGATGGTGGCGCTGCGCTGAGACGACTTTTGCTCTCGGGAAAAAGCATTGTATTGGCGCTGCGGCGCTGCCATGTTTTTGGTAGTTTTGGCGTTTCCTTCACTTTTTCACTGTATTTTGGCTTAATTTTGATCTTTTGGTCTTCACTTCTGATTTTCTTTATTTTGACCTGAAAACCACTAGCAAACAAGTGAAATCTAATATAAACTCCCTTAATTTGAGAGAATAGAAAGCATTTTTCAAGTGCTTTTCACTACCCTAAACTTAGAGATTTGCTAGTACCGAGCAAAGAATAGAATCAAATGGAGGGGGTTTAGATGAAGTATGCAATCGATTCATGTCTCAGAGAATAGCATTTAAGAGCTTAAGTAAAAACATGCAAGCATATCTATATTGTTATAGTCATTCAAGGCCAAATCTTGCTATCTCCCATGTGTGTGTGTGCAAGCCTCATTCAATTTAAAATGCTAAAACTCAAATTGGGACTTAAGAGAGCTTCTTTAATTTTTCCCCTACTCTAGCTCATGCACCAATATTCAAGCATCCACACATTTTAAGTGAGTAATATTTCCACTAAGGTGCCTTTTAATCATATATTTTTTCTATGGGCCTTAAACTTGTATTCTTTTACCTAGGGGCACTAGCTTTAAGACATTCACTCTAGAAACTCGTACTTAGTCAATTCCCAGGCGTCCTTACTAATTACAAGTCTAACTGTTAAAAAGATAGGCATGGGGGTTAAACTTAGAATCATGCATTGTCCCTAATGCATAAGAGCATCCAACAAAGAAAGAACAAGCCTGGGAGCAAGAACGAAGCCACCAAACAGGGTTGGTGTAAGTAGTATTTTGTGTGATGAACCAAGATCCTGAAAATTAAGCATATGAGTGACTCAAACATTTATTGCAAAGAAAATAAAAAGAAACAGATAGAAAGCTGATTGCGCCCACTTTAAGTGTTAACCGCAAGTGTATGAGTCAAGTTATAATATAAGACGGTAAAGTCCGAATATTGTTCCACTGAGGATCCAATTTTGAAGGTTAAAGCTACTTAGCTATTCTAGAGTTTAATCAATTTTATTTGAGGATTGGAATTGATTTTGTGATTTATGGAAAATATAAACCAAATAAGGAAAGTAATAAAGTGAGAAACACAGGAGTCAAAGAGAGTTCTAGGGTAATGAATTCTTGTTTATTTCATCATGCAATATTATAGAATTCATGGATTTTATTGTAATTCATATGCCTAAGTCTTGAAACTTAATTCCAAGTTATTTTCCCTAAAAAACAACCCTTTATCATGCAACTCGATTGATTACTAATCTCTTGAAACCAATACAAATTATATGGCATTAAGAATAGGGTTTAACAACTTTTGTTCTCAACCTAACTACTCTCGTGATAGATTAACAACAATTCATTATTATAGATCAAGTTAAACATACAATCTCTCAATCATACATCTAATCTAACATGTGAATGAGGCCAATCCTCAAGAATTAAACACAATAAGAATGAAAAGCATAATCATTCCAACAAAACCATGAAAGTCTACAATATCAACATGAATTCATAAACAATTCATCAAACCCTAAAACTAAAAAGTTTAGCCACTCATAGCTTGAAGCAACATGTTCAAACAATATCAATAAAGAAAGAGTGTAAAGAAAGGGAAGCTCTACTAAAAAGGGGCTATTGATTGAGGTAGCACCGTCACGATCTCCTTGGCTCTCACGTCAGAACTCGAACGACACCACGACTCTCTTGAACTCTTTTCCTCTTTCTTGCAACTAACTCACTCTTTGAACTCTTTTATGAACTCTCACTCAATTCTCTCCTTCTTGTGACTCTTTTGGTCTGTAATTTCGTGCTTTAATTCATGATTAGGGCTCCTGGAAACCCCCAAATTTATAGAGTTGGCCGCCCAAGAAAACTTTCCAAAAATACAATTTTTACAAAAAAGGAAACTAGCGCTGCAACATTGGTCTACAGCGCCGCGACGCTGCCAATTGCGCTGTTGGAGAGCGTTGTACCGCTGCTACTATGATGCGCAAACGCTGCTCTCAAGTTTTAGCACCACGACGCTACCCCAATTTTCGCAACTTTGTTATTTTCTTCTCTTTTTCATCGTATTCTTGCTCGGTTTTGATCTTTTGGTCTTTTCTTCTAATTTTCCTCATTTGAACCTAAAAATCACTAGCAACAAGTGAAATCTAATATAAACTCCCTTAATTTGAGAGAATAGAAAGCACTTTTCAAGTGCTTATCAAAAGCAATAAAATTGGGTTGCCTCCCAACAAGCGCTTGGTTTAACATTTTCTAGCTAGACAGGGCTCACGAGTCATGGCGATCCCAAAGTGGTTTTTTCATTCCATGCGTTGGATCACCTACAACTTTTAGTTTTCGCGCACATTGACACTCGCAAACATATTCATTAATATTTATTGGGTTGGTCAACAATTCATTATCAGGTTGGACATCATCTTTTCTAATGTAGTCAAGTATCATTAAGAATTCATCATTATGGGATTTTACCGGACTCACCACTTCATTTTTAACATGATTCTCCACGATTTGTTCATAATTCATTTTAGGTTTTGGAGGCATGAAAGAAGAACTAGGAAAATTATCATAACTAGAAACATGCTTCATAGGATTTTCTAATTTAACATTAAGCATGACATTAATCTTACTATTCAAAAGGAAGATCATCATGCAATAAAGTTCTTATTAAAAGAGGGGGGGTGATGATACCTTTGTGCTTGGCTCATAATGCTCATACCTTATTACATCCAGATGCTTAAGGGCTTTATAGATGTCGAATGTTACCTTCTCATCTTTAAGGCGGAATGCGAGCTTTCCATCTTGCACATTGATGAGGGCCCTTCCGGTGGCCAAGAAAGGTCTCCCAAGGATTATGAGGACTTCGGTATCTTCCTCCATGTTTAGTATCACAAAGTCCGCCGGGAAGATAAACTTGCCCACCTTGACCAATACGTCCTCCACAATGTCATAAGGATGAACAAATGATTGATCGGCCAAAAGCAAGGACATGGTGGTTGGTTGCACCTTTCCACCATTGAGCTTCCTAAACATGAATAAAGGCATTAAGTTAGTAGAAGCTCCAAGATTAGAAAGTGCTTTAGTACCCGAATTATTGCCTAAATGACAAGGGATAGAGAAACTCCCCAGATCCTTTAATTTTGAAGGCAATTTTTTTTATAATGTCGCGCTACATTCTTCAGTTAGTGCAATTGTTTCGTAATCTCCATACCTCTTCTTCTTAGACAACACCTCCTTCATGAACTTGGTATACTTAGGCATTTGTTCTAATGCCTCTGCAAAAGGAAGGTTAATTTCCAACTCTTTGAATATGTCTAAGAATTTAGAAAATTGAGCATCAATCTTTTTCTTTTGAAATCTCTGAGGAAAAGTACCCCCTATGTTGGACTTTGATTTCTCCTTTTCCTTAGATGCACTCTCTTTCTGTGGAACATCCTCTATGATGGCTTCATCCTCTTGTTGTGAAGGCTCATCATCGTCTATGATGATGTGCTTGTTCAACTCTTTGCCACTCCTTAGGGTTATGGCATTACATTCCTCCTTGGGGTTCTTCTCTGGACAACTTGGGAATTTATCTTTTTGCATTGTGTGAAGAGATGTGGCCATTTGACTAAGTTGAACCTCCAAGTTTTGAATTGCCTTACCTTGGCTTTAACGGTGCTTGCAATAGCTTGGACCAAATTTTCCAATGTGGTTGTTCTTGATCATGACTCTTTGACAAAGTCAAGCATTATGTCCTACAATGATGACATCTTTGCATTCCCCGCTCCATTGAATCTTTGAGGTGCTTGCATCATATTATTGTTGTTGGCATATGAGAAATTCTCATGTTTTCTCAAGTTGGGATGATAGTGAGTTGGGAGTTGTTAACCTTGGTATTGTCCTTTATCCATGTAATTGGCTACCTTTAACTAACTTGGCTCTTGTTGACTTGCCATGGCCACAAGGGAAGCTACGGATGATGGACTTGCTTAGGTTTGGCTTCCTTGAGACAATTTAGATAAAGCGTTAGTGAGAGAAGCCAATTGAGCTTTTAGAGAATTTACCTCGTCCACCTCATATTGTCCGATGGCTTTTGGGATGATTGGGGAAGACCGTTCACATGGCCAATTGTAAGATGCAGTGGCCAAGTTTTCTAGTATGGTATAGGCCTCTTAAGCATTCTTTGAGAAAATTGAGCCTCTAGCGGTTGCATCTAGGATGGATTTGGTTAAGCTTGACAATCCATTGTAGAAGAGTTGAATTTGCAACCAATCCGGGTAACCATGTTGAGGGCACCTCCTCAAGAGATCTTTATACCTCTCCCAAGCCTCATATAGTTGTTCATCCTCAAGTTGGCAGAATGTTCCTATCTCCGTTCTTAGCCTTTTAGATTTAGTCGGTGGAAAATATTTGTTCAAGAAAGCTTGAGCCAAAATCTCTCATGTAGTGATACTATCCGGAGGTATGGTTTCCAACCAATCCTTTGCAGGTCCTGTAAAGAGAAAGGAAAAAGTCTTAGTTTATAGCATCGTTAGAGATACCATTCATCTTTATCGTTCCGCATATCTCCAAGAAAGACCATAAGTGCTTGTGAGGATCTTCATTGGTTCTTCCTCTAAAGGCTAGCTCTCTAGCCATTTGTATCAACCCCAGTTTCAACTCAAAGTTGTTGACATTGATGGGCACATTCATTATGCCGAGTTGATTTGCCAGTAATGTGGGTTAAAAGTAGTCCCGAATTACCTTTGGTATCTCCTCCGCCATCTCATTGTGTTGAACTCTTAGGTTTCTTCTACACGTTCTTTGAATCTTGGGATCAAGAGGAAGGATGTTAGTATTATCATGAGGCATCAACTGACAAAATAATTACCCAAACAATAATATACACCTCAAATTAAGATATATCAATCCTAATGAATATTAAATAACAAAAATCATTCTTTGGATCTCTGGCAATGATGCCAAAAACTTGATATGCACTTTAGGTGTTAACCGAAAGTGTACGGGTCAAGTTATAATATAAGACGATAAAGTTCGAATATTGTTCCACTGAGGATCCAATTATGAAGGTGTAAGTTACTTAGCTATTATAGAATCAAATCAATTTTATTTGAGGATTGGAATTCAAGTTGTGAATTTTGGAAAATATAAACTAAATAAGGAAAGCAAATAAAGTAAGAAACACAAGAGTCAAAGAGAGTTCTAGGGTAATGAATCCTTGTTTACTTTATCATGCAATATTCTAGGGTTCGTGGATTTTATTGTAATTCATATGCTTAAGTCTAGAAGCTTAATTCCAAGTTATTTTCTCCAAAAAACAACATTTTCTCATGAAAATCAATTGATTACCAATCTCTTGAAATCAATACAAATTACATGGCATTAAGAATAGTCATTAGCAACTTTCATTGTTAACCTAACTATTTTTATGATAGATTAACAACAATTCTTTGTTTAGATCTAGTTAAACATACAATCTTTCAATCATACATCTAACCTAACATTCAAACATGACCATTCAACAAGAATTAAGCACAATAATAAAGAAAAGCATAATCATTACAACAAAACCATGAGGAGTTTACAATATCAACATGCATTCATAAACAATTCATCAAAACCCTAAAACTAAAGAGTTTAGCCACTCATAGCTTGAAGCAACATGTTCAAACAATATAAACAAAGAAAGGGAAACTCTACTGAAAAGAGACTCTTGATTGAGGAAGCATCATCATGGTCTCCCTGGCTTTCAGCTTGGGAACTCGAATGGCACCACCACTCTCTCTCAAACTCTTTTTTCTCTTTCTTGCAGCTAACTCACTCTTTGAACTCTATAATGAACTTTCACTCACTTCTCTCCTTCTTGTGTCTCTTTTGGTTTGTAGATTCATGTTTAGGGTTGTTGGAAACCCTCCAATTTATAAAGTTGGCTGCCCAAAAATCTTTCCAAAAATACCAAATCTTTAATTATGGAAAGCTGGCGTAGCGATGCTGGTAAATGTCGCTGCAGCCCTGATCGATATGGAAAGTTGGGGCCGTTGCGCTGCTGGATGGCGCAGCGGCACTGACCGTAATGGAGTCCTACCCTCGATCATCGTGCCACAGTGTCACGATGGTGGCACTGCGCTGAGACGACTTCTGCTCTCTGGGAAAAGCGCCACGGTGCTGCCCTGTTTTTGGCAGTTTTGGCGTTTCCTTCACTTTTTCACTATATTTTGGCTTAGTTTTGATCTTTTGGTCTTCGCTTCTGATTTTCTTTATTTTGACATGAAAACCACTGGTAAACAAGTGAAATCTAACATAAACTCTCTTAATTTGAGAGAATAGAATGCACTTTTCAAGTGCTTTTCAACTTCTGCGGCTACCTTTGGCAATCTCAAGCCACCACCACTAGCAGCTAACTTCAGCGACTACCTCTGGCAGCCACCACTACCAACTTTAGCGACTACCACCCTAGACTACCAACCCGGTGACCGTTATTTTATATTATTAGTTCATAATATTTTATAGTCATCCTTTATAGTAATTTGACATTAATAATTTAATAGAAACATTGTGAGACCTTAAACTTTGACCTAGTAGCTTATGTGGCATAATGAAAGGAAACTAGGGAAAATGAAGGAAACTTGAAACACAAGCCTGTTGACCAATTAAGGGGTACTATGTGTTGAGATGATAATGAGGAGGAAAAGTATTTGTGTCAACTTGAGTTTTGGGATGAGAATGAGCGATATAGGTGAATTTGGGAGAAATCCACGTTAGGCGATTTTTGAGTCTTGGACCACAAGGGGGCGAGTTAGCTAAGAAAATTTTCTAAGTGTCACAACTATGCTTGGAGAACTCAATTATGCTTGGAAAACACAAAGCTTGGACGCATAGCCCTAGGAAAGGGAAATTTCACTAAGTGTTAAAGAAGGAAAAGTTTGAAGCATAGTTAGGAGGTAGTTGAGAGATGAGCACATCTTTGGGGAAAAGCCATCATGTTCGATACATAGATAGGCAAGCTCAACGCATGGTGAACCAATTTTGGAAGAATTTTGGTTAAGTGTTGAGGTGTTGGAAGGAAACCTGGGTCTTAGAGAAGAAGCATAAACACATGGTGCAAGTTGGAAAAGAAACCTCACCATACCAAGGGTTGAATGCATTGGTCCTACTGCAAGGAAGAATTGGTTAAGTTTTGGATGATTTGAGAAGTTAAGAAGCAACCCTAAGGAAGAAAAAGAAGCGTTGGACTCATACTTGAAGGATTTGAGGGAAAATGATTAAGTGTGGGATGTATAGGAGAGAAAAGTTGGAAGCATAGTTTTGGAAAGTATACCATGGATGCATAGATAAGTTAACAAGGAGCCCATAAGGGTAGGTGGGAAGACTTAGACGCATGAGCCAAGGAACCTAAGTCAAGTGGATGCATACCTAAGGAAGAATAAGGGAACCCACATGCATAGCAAGGCTTTGTAAGTAGAAATTTGACTAAGTGTGGGAACCATGAAACTTGTTGGATGCATACCTCATAAGGGAAGAGATTTTAGCAAGTATTGGACTCTTGGAAGTAGGTTGGACGCACAGAAGGTATGTTGGACGCATAGAAGGGTCTTGAAAGGAAGATTTGGCTAAGTGTGGAAGAAGAAAAAGAGAGCAAAAGAGATCATAGCCTAAAATCAACAAGGTGGACTCATAGAAGAGCAGGAAGTGGACGCATTTTCCATCTCCCGGGGCTAGGTTGGATGCATGGTTGAAGAAAAATTGGTACTAAATGGCTTCATTTGGGTTTAAGACTTCATAAGAAGGTGTCGGGATGCATGATAAAGTCGCCATGCAAGGAAACAATTGTATGGATGCATGGTGAATCTTGTATGCATGGTGACAAGTGGAAGCATAGATGGCAAGATTAGAGGCAAGGGTTGGATGACCAAGCATGTCATCCAACTCCCATAAATAGGACTAAGGAGGAGAAGAAGTTCTCATTCCATAAAGCATCTGAATTTCACTAGAGAAAAAAGAGAACGAAGGCTGGAGAAGAAAGCCTTCCGTCCAAGGAATCTTGCTTGCATCCAGGAGGGTGTTCTGTTGCTGTCAAAGAGCTGCCTTGCGTCCAAGGGATCTTGCTTGCGTCTAGGAGGGTGTTCTTTTGCTGTCGAAGAGTTGCCCTACATCCAAGACACCAGGCTCTGCATCTAAAGTCCCAAGCATGCATCCAACTAAGCTATGTGAGGAGTAGAAATGTTGTCCTGCATCCAGATTGATCATCTCTGCATCCAGAGTTGTGCCCCAGTCACAATCGCAACTTTCACGCCTCGCTAAACATTTGCGGCATTTGTTCTAGCTCACGAACAAGTTAGCCTAATCGAATTCTAATCGTCTATGGCACACCGAGTGCCTCTCGTAACCTCCGCCCCCGTTCTGAGAGAAAATGGTTTTAGAAAACGGGTTAAAGGAAAAGGTTTTCGTAAACGTTTGAAAGCATGTTTGAGAAAATAAGATTTGTTGTAAGTCTAGAAAGCAATAAGGGACAACAACGACTTTATAGCTCACAACTCCAGATATGAGAATTTAATGATTAGTCTTATTCCCATATAGTACATTCTAAACAATTATAGGAATGTGACCCTTGCACATGCAAAGTGGTGAGCGGTCACTGACAAAGAAAAGTACTAGGAAAGTAAACTAACTAGCAAAATGAAATACATAAGGCGAAAGCATGATAAAAAGGGATCGAGGAAGGCATGCAGCCATGGGCAACACGTCGTAGACAAGCATGACCGAGACATCCTCCCCCACTTAATTGGTTGATGTCCCTGTCAACTGTCTCTACTCGAACTCAGCAATTTGTACAGCAGTAGACTTTAGGTCTTCGACACATTCCCAACTGATCTCTTCATCCGGGAGGTTTCTCCATTTTACCAAGAATTCCTTCAGATTTCATCTTGGTCTTCCCACACAGTGGGTTTTGTCAACGAGTATCTCGTCGACTACTTTTTCTGCTGTGTTCTTCATTATGATAGAAGGGCGAGTCACCATATTACGTCGTTCATCGTCGGGATCGGGATGGTAAGGCTTCAAGTTACTCACATGTATGACAGGATGAATCTTCATCCATGAGGGTAACTGAAGTCGATAAGAGGCTTTTCCAACTTTCTCAATCACCTCCACTGGTCCTTCGTACTTCCTCACAAGTCATTGGTCTCTTTGTCCTCGAAACCGAAACTATTCCAGGCGCAGCTTGATCAGAACTTTATCTCCAAATTGGAACTCGAGGGGCCTGCGCTTCATATCTACCCACTTCTTCATACGCTTTGAGGGCTCTTACCCACATAGGAGTGATCAATGACGTGCGACATGGGTGGCTGTCTACCACACACAATCTCAAAGGGGGTCTTTCTTGTAGAGGAGCTCTTCTGGCTGTTAAAGTTAAACTGGGCCACATCCAACATCAGGACCCAATTCTTCTGTCTCGCATCAATAAAGTGACGAAGATATTCCTCGAGCATACTATTGAAGCGTTCTGTCCATCCATCAGTTTGCAGATGATAGCTAGAGGAAATATTCAATGTCGAAACCAACATCCTAATATTTTTGTCCAGAAAGTCCCAATGTATCTTGCATTGCGATCACTAACAATGCTAATAGAGACACCCCAAAGTTTCACAATGTGCTTAAAGAACAACTGAGCTGTCATTTCGGTCGAGCACAATTTTGGTGCTAAAATGAATGTAGCGTATTTCAACAATCTGTCAACAATTACAAGTATCGCTTCGATCTCTCAAACTTTTGGTAAATGTGTGATGAAGTCGACAAACACACTCTCCCATGGTCTTGAAGGTACTGATAGGGGTTCTAGCAGACCTGCTACTTTTGCCCTTTCCACTTTGTCTTTTTGACAAATGAGACAAGTCTTGGTGAATTGCATGACGTCGTCCCTGAGGCTCCACCAGTAGTAACCTTGCTTCAACAGCACATAGGTTCTTTACTGAAAAGTACTTGAAAAGTGCTTTCTATCTCTCAAATTAAGGGAGTTTATATTAGATTTCACTTGTTTGCTAGTGGTTTTCAGGTTAAAATGAGGAAAATTCGAAGAAAAGACCAAAAGATCAAAACCAAGCAAGAATACGGTGAAAACAATAAGAAAAACTCAATATGGTAAAAGTGGGGCAGTGCCGCAGCGATAAAACCCGAGAGGGTCTGCGCAAAATTTGTCGCAGCGCTGCGGTGCCTTCTACACAAATTCAATAGCGTCGCGGTGCTATAGACCAGCGTTGCGGCGCAAGCTTACCATAAATGAAAAAACTTATTTCTGGAAAGATTTTTTGGACAGAATACTCTATAAATTTGGGGGTTTCCAGCAGCCCTAAGAACCATCCAGAACACGAAATTGCAGACCTAAAGATCCACAAGAAGTAGAGAATTAAGTGAGAGTTCATAGAAGAGTTCAAAGAGCGAGTTAGTTGCAAGGAAGAGGAACAGAGTTCGAGATAATCGCGGTGCCATTCGAGTTTCGACGTGAGAGCCAAGGAGATCGTGAAGGTGTTACCTCAATCAAGAGCCTTTTTTCAGTTGAGTTTCCCTTCTTTACACTCTTTCTTTGTTTATTTTGTTTAAATATGTTGCTTCAAGCTATGAGTGGCTAAACTCTTTAGTTTTAGGGTCTTGATGATTTGTTTATGAATTCATGTTGATATTGTAGACTTTCATGGTTTTGTTGGAATGAATATGCTTTTCATTGTTATTGTGTTTAATTCTTGTGGATTGGCCATCTTCACATGTTAGGTTTAGATATATGAATGAGAGATTGTATGTTTAACTTGATCTATAACAATGAATTATTGTTAATCTATCACGAGAGTAGTTAGGTTGACAATAAAAGTTGCTAAAGACTATTCTTGATGCCATGTAATTTGTATTGCTTTCAAAAGATTAGTAATCAATCGAGTTGCATGAGAAAGGGTTGTTTTTTTAGAGAAAATAACTTGAAATTAAGTTTCTAGACTTAGGCATATGAATTACAATAAAATCCATGAAATCTATAATATTGCATAATGAAATAAACAAGGATTCATTACCCTAGAACTCTTTTTAACTCTTGTGTTTCTCACTTTAATACTATCCTTATTTGGTTTATATTTTCTTTAACTCACAATATTAATTCCAATTGTCAAATTGATTCAACTCTAGAATAGCTAAATAACTTAAACCTTCATAATTGGATGTCCAGTGGAACGGTATTCGAACTTCACCATCTTATATTATAACTTGACCCGTAGACTTACGATTAACACTTAATGTGCGCATCATTTACCAAACATTGTGTGCAGCCCATGGCGTATCATGACACTCTTTCACAATTGCCTTTGGTGAAGAGGAGGTGGTCTTCCACCCAAAACTGACGAGTCTTACATTCTTTGGCTAACTGAATTAAGGCTTGTCAGTCGTGTCATTGTTTAGCTGGATTTTTATGGTTTCCCGAATTGTTCCACTCAAGCTACTGGCTTTCAAGTTAGCGAACAAGCATAGGGCCACATGTTCGCTCTTTCGATTGAGGGCATCTGCAGCTTGATTGACTTTACTCGGTCTATGTTTAAACTGGAATTCAAATTCGGCAAGGCACTCTTGCCGTCGAGCCTGCTTGGACAATAGCTTCGGCTATGTGAAGAAGTAATAGATCGAGTTGTTATCTATCTTGACTATGAACTTGGACCCTAACAGATATTGTCTCCAAGCCCGCAAACAGTGAACAACTGCCAGCATTTCTTTCTCGGATGCTGCATACCTTCTCTCAGCGTCATTTAGTTTCCTGCTTCCATCGGTCTCGACTTCCAAAGGTTTAGTCACATCGACAATCCCAAGAATCGGCCCCTCCATCATGGCTTTCTTCAAGCCTTCAAATGTCGCTTGACACTCTGGAGCCCAACTCCACTGGTGGTCTTTCTTCAGCAGTTCAGTTAGCAGTCCCGCCCATTTCGAAAATCCCTCCACGAATCACCTTATAGTAATTGGCTAATCCGAGGAAGGAACGTAGTTCTGTCACAGATGTCGATACCTTCCAATCTTGTATCACATGGATTTTACTCTCCTCCATGCCAATTCGGCCACATTCAATCATGTGGCCAAGGAAGTTTATACGCTCCTGAGCAAAGGAGCACTTTTCTCTCTTCATATACAGTTGGTTTTGTTTCAACTTTTAAAAGACCAATTGAAGATGGTATTGGTGTCTCTCCATGGTCACACTATAGACCACAATATCATCTAGATACACCATGACAAACTTGTCGAGGTACTCATAAAAAACATGGTTCATCAGAGTACAGGAGATAGTCGAAACGTTAATGAGGCCAAAGGGCATTACGAGGAATTCAAAGGCCCCATATCTCGTGACGCAGGTCATCTTTGGTTCATCCCCTTCAGCAATTTGCACCCGGTAGTACCCTGACCGAAGGTTAAGTTTTGAAATATATTTGGCGCCATGGAGGCGGTCAAATAGGTTCGTAACAAGGGTAACGGGTACTTGTTGCGAATAGTGAGCTTGTTTAGGGCCTGATAGTCAATGCACAATCGAAGACTTCCGTCTTTCATCTTCTAAAACAATACTGGGGCTCCATAAGCTGCCTTTGAGGGACAAATGAACCCTACGTTCAGTAACTCATCTAACTTCTTCCGAAGTTCTACTAACTCAGGAGGCGCCATCCGATAGGCATTCTTCACAGGCGTTTTTGTCCCTGGCAACAATTCAATTTCGTGGTCCATCCTCCTTCTTGGAGGTAAGAACTTTGGCAGACTATCCAACATGACATCCCGATATTTCTCTAGGACCAATTGAATGACTTTTGGAATGGTTTCTCCTTCTGTTTCAATTGCCTCGACTAGGATGGCCATGAAAGTGGGTACGTCGCGAGCGAGACCTTTCTTGAGTTGGAGGGCTGAGATCAATTTTACCCCATTAGGTTGCTTAATGTTGGTCTGGACCACCATAGGAGTGGATCTCGTAATTTCCAAACACTTTGCCAGCAACATCGGTATCACCTTTTGTTCGAGTAAGAATTCCATCCTCAAGACTATGTCAAAATCATCCATCTTGGCGATCACAAAGACGGCATGTCTGCTCCACTCCCCCAACTTAACTACTGCTCTCTTCGCCACTCCCTTGATGAGTAAGGCTGCAGAGTTGACGACTTTCATCTTCCAAGTGTCCCTCTCCCATTGAAGGTTTAATCGACCCGCTTTAGTTTCAGTCATGAAGTTATGAGTGGCACTAGAGTCAACCATGGTGCTCTTGTCCGATCTTTGGTTAACCCAGGGGTCAACATACATCAGTCCTCACTCGATGGGTTCCTTGGTCTCTCCTATCTTGGGGAGCTGATAAGAATTTCAGCGCCCCCATTCGAAGGTTATCCCCCTCCTCTATCGGTGGGTTCGTAGTCTCTAGTTGTTCGTTTTGACTGCCTGAGTCAGTTGCCAGGGCAGCTTGGAAGGCATTAAAAGCAGTTCTTTTTTAGCACTCGCTCACCCTGTGTGGTCCTTTACATATGAAGGACTGTAAGGGTCGGTAGTGATTGTTCTACTGGTTAGGCCCCCGCCACGTGTTCCTGCTCCTCTGTTGAGGGGATTGATAGGGCTTTTAATCTCAACTTAAGTTTTTATCTCGTCTCACATTTTGGGGAGGGCTTGCACGACTGTTCTTATGTCCCCCACTCCAGGAAGTTGATTGTCGTCTTGCATCTTGGGAGTCGTTACTGAGGTCAAACAATAGTCTGGCGGCTGCGTATGCAGATGTGAGGTCCTCTACTCTCTATTCATACAGTTTGGCCTTCACCCATGGTTTCAAACCTTCGACAAAACAGAATACTTTGTCTTTCTCGAACATATCACGTATGTCCAACATTAGTCCTGCGAACTGTTTCACGTAATCTCGAATAAAGCCCGTGTGTTTCAACTCTCGGAGTTTTCATCGTGCTAAGATCTCGACGTTTTCGGGGAAGAATTGAGAACGTAGATTGTGTTTCAGTCTATCCCAGGTATCAATAATGCAACGACCTTTTTGTATGTCTATATAGTGGGACCTCCACCATAACTTGGCGTTGTCTGCCAGGTGCATTGTTGCTAAAGCAATTTTCGACTCTTCAGCAGTCGTGTTCGTGGCCCTAAAGTACTACTCCATGTCAAATATGAAGTTTTCTAGAACCTTTGCGTCCCGAGCCCCCACAGAAGGGCTTGGGCTCAAGTATTTTCACCCGATTAAACTGAACTGCACCCCCAACTGGGGTTTGGTTTTCCACCGCTTTCATGGTGAGATTCACTCTTGTATTGACATCTACAATCTCTGTCCTGACGACATCAAATGCGGCTTTGAAGTCTTCCGACAAGTCGGTTATCATCTGGATTATTACTTTTTGATAGCTATCTAGCTCTTCAACTCGTTCTTCCATATGGGCTATAGAGCCCGACCAGCTATCTCCACGCTCGAAGCTACGGGGTCTTGTAGCTTTTGTCTTTAGGGTCTCAACCTTAACATCAACTCTTTGACGGGCATTCCGTCTTGGCGACCAGCTACCACGTCATTCCCATCAACTTTCTCAGAGATTTCTTGTACCCGTGTTTCTAGGAAACAGATAGCATCGATAACTTCTCTCAAGTAGAGCATCTGCTCTTCTTTGGCTACTAGTTGGTCCGCTTGAGACTTGTTCAGTTGTTTCGTGGTCGACATGATTCTGGCCTTCTCTTTTTTTAGCCGACTTGGCTCTGATACCAACTGTCACAATTGCAACTTCCACGCCTCGCTGAATGATTATGCTACACTTGTTCTAGCTCACAAACAAGTAAGCTTGATCGTCTACGGCACACTGAGTGCCTCTCATAACCTACACTCTCGTTTCGAGAGAAAATGGTTTTAGAAAACGGGTTTAGAGGAAAAGGTTTTTGCAAACGTTTGAAAGCATGTTTGAGAAAATAAGATTTGTTGTAAGGCTAGAAAGCAATAAGGGACATTAATGGCTTTATAGCTCACATCTCCGGATATAAGGATTTGATGATTAGACTTACCCCCATATAGTACATTCTAAACAATTTTAGGAATGTGACCCTTGCACATGCAAAGTGGCGAGCGATCACTTACAAAGAAAAGTACTAGGAAAGTAAATTAACTAGCAAAATGAAATACATAAGGTGAAAGCATGATAAAAAAGGGTTGAGACGGGCATGTAGCCATGGGCAACACGCCTTCGACAAGCATGATCATGACACCCTGCGTCCAAGGAAGAGGTTCTAGGCGTCCAAAAGGCTGTTAGTAGGGTTCTAAAGGATTTTTAGTTGTTGTTTTCTCAGTTTTAGAGGCTAAGGAAGAACTAGGAGGTTAGGAATCCAAGCAGGAGGAAGGAACCCTAAGCTTTGCAACTACTTTCTATGTGAGTGGTTGATTTCTTTTCGTGAGTGATTAAACTTTGTCTCTTGTGAATAGTCATTAATAGCATGCTTATGATTATATATTTGATAGCATGATTATGTGATATTATTAATATGCGTGCGATGGTGAGATACTGATTAGTATGTTGTATATCGAGCTATGATGAATCTTTAAGTTATATTCCAATGCTGAAGGACTATGAGACCGCATTGATGAACATGATTACGGTCATGACTAGGACCGGGAATTGAGTCTGCACAGGATGGTCAATAGATCGGAAGGATCTAGTTTCTGAGCCTGTGTCGGAAACAAAACCTCGCGGGTTTGGTCAGGGGGTGTCGGAACCTAGTTCCTAATCATGTGAGAAGTACCTTAGGAGGATGGTCAAAAAGTTGACGGGCCTAGCTTCTAAGCCTCAAAGGTAAGACTATGTGCACATAGGGATATAGAGGAAAGGAGAATAGCTGAGCTGTGTGAGGCAGCAAAATCACTAGTTGAATAGCTGAGCCGCGTGAGCTAGCAAGATAGACAGAAGAATTGCTGAACTAAGAATGTTAGCAGGATAGTTAAGTACCGAGGTTAAGCGAAATGAGAGGTTTGAGTATAACTCGTCATAGTATGCTTAGCATTGAATTTTACTATATCTGTTATGTTTAAAGGGTCATATGAACCCTAGTTATATTGATCATTCACTAGGTTTTGTGAAACTCATCCTTTTCTTATTTGTTTTTTTCAGGTAGCAGCCGAGTTTCTGTTGTTGTGCGAAGTCAAGGTCTGTCAAGATATAATGTGGTCATTTAGAACAAGCAGAAACTTGTATCGAGCCAAGGTTACATCACTTGTAAACAAACTCTATAAATATTTGTGTAAATAAAATTATGCATATTAAAATAATTTAGCATGAAAATTTGATTGTTTACGTGTACATATTAAGTTTTAAAGGAGTATAAGTTGAAAGTAGATATCGTAAAAGGGTCGATGTTTGTTGTCCTTACGCCTCTTTCCAAGTTACAGAGGGTAACTCAGAAGAGGGTGTGACAAACACTTTTTGTATATAGCAAATCAAACAAACATGTATATAAAAATACTTTATAGTATATAGTATTTTTATTTTGAACATTTTCTTAGGGAAAGTATTTAAATTGAAATGACTTTTTGAATTTTTTTTTCTAATCAATCCAAATAGAACGAAAATAGATGTAATGAAAAAAAAAACGATAATAATGAAGTGGGTAAATATAATTAACTTTTTATTGTGTTCAATTATACTATTTTTTGCCACCTATTATGCTTTTCCTTTAATAACTTTTTAGTTTTTAGTTTTTAAACTGTGTTTGTCTCATCATTTTTTACCATAATTTTCATGAAAAATATTTGGATTAATTCTTAATCAAATTTAAAACACAACAATACTTTTTTTTAATAATTTTCAAAAGACTTTTTTTTTTTTTTTATTCTAACTAAAGAATACAAATATTTCAAAGTTGAAACCTTTACCATTAGTAAACCAACATAAATTGCAAAATCATAAAACTAAAAATGGAATTGAGGCTTATATTATATCAACATTGATTGTAAACCCGTCAAAATCCATCAATTTAATAAATTCAATCATATCATATGACAGTGAGGAATTCAAAACTTCGAACTTTTTTATCAATGATATACGTCTAAATAAGTTGAGCTATGCTAAAATTGTCAACATCAATGTATTATTTTGAGATTTTAATCAAAATTAAGATTAGAGAGGTAACTAAAACATAAAAGAGTTTCTTTATAAATTGTTAGCCATTTAAAACGTTTATTTATATATTGAAACTTGTTAATTCTATACATGTGTCTACCACACTAATATTGCATATATTGTACACATTTCCTAATTTAATTAATAGATACAGCAGGGGTTGTGCCTGGATTAAAATATAATTAATCATTTTTTTGTGACAAATGGATTAAGAAATAATAATTAACAATGATAATAATTAAGTTAAGTTGCCGTTGTTTAATGGAAAAACTCATCTTAAGTTACATAATGGGGCACTGTGCATGTGCCTAAACAGTGGCTGCTGCCATTATTGGACCAATATTTTCTCTCTCAAATCATAATCTAATCACCTTAATTAAAGAAAACAAATCAAATTTTGATATGGAATTAATTTTATTAAAAATCATTTTTATAAATATATAATAATAAAGACACGGAGTGAGATTTAAAGTTATTAATACTTTACTTAGCTATTTACAAATTGAAAATATAAAATTCATTTGAATAATAGTGTAAACTACAATATATAAATGAGAAATGAAGATGTATCAAATTTAGTGAAGATTTCTTCATGAATCTTAAATTATTATGCATCTATGAAAATATTAATTAAATTTGAATGTATATCTATATATTTTTTAGTTGAACAGGTAATGCTTTTACAAGTTGGACTATATTTAAATTGACAAGATAATATTTGATTGTGTAATCTAGATTAATTTGTACTTAAATTATTAAAAAACGATGCAAGTATTAATGTATTTTGAGGCAAATAATATCCATTTTTACCTTAAAGAATAAAATTGGGGATATAAAAAGATTGAAGACAAAATAAAAGATTGACCTAAACAATAGTGGCAAAATGATATATTTAAAAAATCTAATATTAAATGTTAGTTCTAAGAAGCATGGATATTCTTCGCTCTTCAAAGAATCAAATATATATTCTTTCCATCTTCCATTACCATTTCTATTAAAGAAGATTGTGGCTGTTGATAATGATGACATTTAATATATTTAAATTTCTGAATCACTAACGACGATTTAAAGAATCAAATTGTATCGTTAGATGAAACTTAAGGTTCTAAACATAGAATAAAAGAGGTGAGAGAATATTCAAACTTCTGACCTTTTAATTTAAAGATATGTGTTAAGAAGTTGAACTACACTCGGGTTGGAAAGTTACAGATGTCTCTTGATCTTATCTATGCAAACAATTAATTGTATGCTAGAAACTCGAGTAAAAGTTTTAGCATATTATTATAAAAGCATATCCAACCATCTCTATTTTTAGTCGACTGTACAAGTTCACTATTATCCTATTTGTCATAAATCTTTGACTTTTTTTTTTTTATTGAAATCTACAAAATGTTGTAGAAGGCAATGTGAAATTAACTATTCGTCATAATTATATTTATTTTTAATACTAATTTTTATTCAATAACTTAAGATCCTCACCCTTTAAATTTGTAAGCTATTTTTTTAGTGCCTACGAAAGCTTATTTGAAGTCATTATTTATTCAATTTTTCTCTCCTGAGATGATATGGAAAAAGAAGCGAAAAAAAAAAAAAAAAAAAAAAAATTTAA
>QLSR01001495.1:2795821-2835241 GCA_031780015.1 Citrullus colocynthis
AAAAAAAAAAAAAAAAAAAGGAGTTTCAACTTTCTAAGGTAGAATTTCCTAAAAATGCATGCACACATAATTATGATATCCACAAATAATAATCGAACTTCACTTTCATCAACTTTGTGTAAATTTTTCAAAAAAGAAAAAAACAAAAAAAAGGAAAAAAAAATTGTCTAAATTCCACACATAAAAAGGTCAAGAGAGCAATGATGTCCAACCCCTCTCTTTCTCTTCAAACTTTGATTAGATCTGTTAGTTGAAAAAGGGCAAATATGAAATGATGATAAAATCTATCCTTCTTTTGAAGAAAAGAACACAACTTTGAACATGCATAATATACTTACCAACAAATATCAATTTATATCTCTAAATTTTAGGAGTATATTAACTAAATCCTAAATTAATAATGGTATAAGTATATCAATTTACACTCTCTTTCAGATTTTGTTAGACCAATATTATGTGAAATGCTTATGATTTGAATCAATTGAACTCCTAAATTTTCATAAGCCAAGCAATTTAGACATTTCATTAAGCTTACATTTGAAAATCATCCATACATTAATTTCCAAATGTGTGTAGACTTTTTCAAATATTAATTTTATAAAATGAATGATAGGAGTAAATATATGCATGAACATACCCAAGGGAAAGTTTGACTAAAAATATTAATTGATCCATTTTATGAAATATGAGGGGTTTAATTGATACAATTACAAGTTTCACATGAGATTTCCCCAAACGAATGTAATAAAAGATGTAAATTTATACACTTACAAACATTTAAGGGTTCAAATGGATAGAATTATTAGTTTAGAGTTTAAATTGATACGATTCCTAAAATTTAAAGTTATAAATTCATTTTTTTTTTTCAAACATTTATGAATGTCATAAAGGAGTTTACTTATTGATATAACAAAAGTAAGTTAAAAAAATGTGAGAATTAATTTTCTTCTCCATCATAAGTCGTGTATATTCTCTATGTGACATCCCAAATTTTCAGGTAATTTTTTTAAAAAAATTAATTATCTTGAATTATTTAGTTAATTGTTTGAATTTTGAGGCTTAATTGGATTATGTTGAGAAAATAATTCAATTCAAAGTAATTGTGATAAAATATTTAGATTTAATTCAAAAAAATTGAATTTACTTATGGGAGATTTAAAAGTTGGATTTAACTTGAAAATTTGAAAAATAAGTTAGCATAGAATTGAATTTAAGTTGGAGAATTAATTTGTTATGACATATTTTAAATTATTAAGTGGTGGTTGAAAAAAATTTAATTTAATAGGTCCCGGTTTTGTTTTGAGAATAGAGAAATTTATATATATATATAGTTTAGTGGATTTTGGTCCCCGTTCAGCTTTGTCGGCTTCGTACCACATTCACCCGAGTGGAAGTGGATTCTTATTCACCTTTCTTTATATTTTCTCTAGAAGAATGGTAATTTGAAAGATGGTTTCAATTCTCCTCATGAATTCTTTGCTCCAATAAGCTCGGTTTTATAGAACAATAAAGGATCAAATATTTACTGTTCTTCATTAGAATAAGTCGGAATTTCAAGATTTGGTTAGGTCTGAACTGTTTTGATAAGTATGTTGGGTTTTCTTGTAATTTCATGATTATCCATTGGTGATGTTTTTTTTTATTGTTGGTTACCCATTAGGTTTGGGATTTAGATTCAAGTTTCGAAGGATTTTGGAACCAAAAGCAAAGTTTCAATTTTGATTTGATTTTGGATGGACCCATTGTTTGAAGTTTGGAAGAAGATTGACTTAGTTGCACTTTGGGTAAGATTAATTGGTTTAATTGTTGGGTAAATTGTATTTGGAATCAGACCTAAAGACTTATATGTTTTAGGGTTTTAATTCAAGATTTTGTGAGAATTGACTACTTGGTTAGCTATTTGCACCAGGTCTCAAGCTAAGTAATCTCAATACTAGAACGGTCTTGTGCCATGCAATTTAGATAGCTAATATAATTGTTAGTTTGGATGAAAATTGAGAAGCTTGACATGATTTATCCTATTATATGAGCATGTTACACTAGCTTGTGATTGATGTGATTATGTGTGGGACTATGAGGCGTGTATCGTACTTTGTATTGAAATTTATTGAAAGTATGTGATATCTTAATTAAGAAGTAGCAATTGCCCTCCTAACACTACCATGTTACCGAAAGCTTATGGGTTTCCTACTATGTTATCAGAGGCTTGCGGGTTTCCTGCTATGTTTCTGGAAATCGATAGGTTTCTTACTATGTTTCGGGTGCCAACGGGTGCCCTACTATGTTTGTGAACCTTCAGGCCACTAGATGCGTGTTAGGCTAGTTAAATTGTTCACTAGATGGTCATCCAGTATTAGTTATTTATGCATGTCCCGCTAGTATGATTCACTTATTGGATATAAGTTTTTAGCCTGACCCCAGTAGTGAAGTGACTTAGAGTATTTTGTACTTATTCCTTTCATGATTTTTTTTAAGGTAAGGGAAAGGACACCTCGATGAATAACGAAAGAAAACCTTAACAGCGCCATGGGGGACTAGACCAATACTTATGCATGAGTTTTCATGTTTTCTTTCGTTTTAATACTTGGGATTTTTTATTGAAACTAAAACTATGTTTTCCTTTATTTATTTCTTTATACCAAATTTCCTATTTTAATTACATTAATGTTTTAGGGTATCTCGATTAAAGGTTTTTGGTTTAAACGACGACAAATTTATTTACCTTAATGATGTTTCTCCGATTTTTAGTAAAATTATGAAAAAGAGTTGTTTGACATATATGCATGTATATAGTGACAACCCAGTTCAAGTTCTAGAAAGTCTGTTCATTACATTCCAACTCCTTCCATAATTAAGTTCAAGAAAATTGAACAAAAACAATGTTTCTAAGATCACCTATGTGGAGTTATATATATATTTATGACAAAATTTTTATTCCATTTCACACTTAGTAAAAAAAAAGAACATTAATTCTCTTAATAACCCAAAAACACGAGATCGTTACTGTTAAAAAATTTTTCTTCATTCTTGTTTATAATTACCATTTTCCTAGCCTATAATTAACTTACATTATGAATTAGGCTTTAAATATATAGTTTGGTCCTTAAAGTTGTTACACACTTCTAATAATTAATCTCTTAACTTTTTTTCAATTTATATCCAATGCTTCACGTTCTTATTAATTATATCTAAATTTTAGTTTTCATCACGTCAAAATAGAATTTAGCAATTATTGTAAATATAACAGTTTGATAAATATTATAGGTTTTTTTTTTTATGGTTGATTATCATTGAAAAGAAACTAAAAAAAAATATAATGTGGAAGATGATGATAAGAATATTATTTGCCTCCACATAAAGTATTTACGAAAAATAATCATTATGAGTTGGCGTAGTGGTTACAAAAGGATTAGCTTTTATGCCCTTTTCTTAATATTCATTATGGGTTGGCCAATACGCACTTGTGTGACTTTCTTTTCTTACTTGAAATTTTGACCAAATCATTATTTTTTCTCAATCTACACATCAAATCTAACACAATATATCATGAAGAATGAGTAAACAAATTGTTAGAATGTCTTGAATATGTTATTTGGCGTTAAATAACCAAGCACAAGATCTCGTTGATATTATTTAATTACAATCGATATTATCTAATTTTATATCTAAAAAAAATTTGATCTCTCTGCCCTTGGACATAGCTAACATATTATTAATGAAACATGTGAATTTCTATACTTATTTTTTTACCGTTTATTTTACTCGCTTTCTTTGATTTGTTCAATTGTGGATTTCATTAACACAAATCAAGTAACCTTGTAAGGAGATTAAAACCCAATTTAAAATTTACTAAACGTCATTAAAAGAAAACGTCTTAAAATTTTATCAACCAAAATTAGAAATAGTAAGAAAATCACATCCAAAGGCTGCTTGTGGTACATAGGATATATAATTATGAAAGTTGGACAATTAAGTTAAAGAAAGAGAAACTTTTATAAGCATGAAAATGATTTTAGATGACAAATTCAGCTCTGTTTCAAAGATCTAACCTTCATTCTTTGAATTATGAGTTTAAGATCCTCTTTGTGGGCTCCCTTTAAGATTTGGTGACCATTTCTAGTTCAATATGAATGTTTATTAACTTATATTCACCTTTGATGTGAATGGGTTGATTTGAATATCAAATTGCTCAAGGATGTCATTGAACTATTTTTTTCAAGCATGAATAGGTTCTAAAGAAACAAGGCAAATTACATTTTTAGTATATGAGTTATCATATTGGAATCTCTAACTTTTAAAATATTGCATTTTAAATTTGATTTACAAGAAGGATCTAAACGATTAGATATAACATGGGTTCCATGTCAATGTGATTAATAACTTGTAGAAATACAAGTTATTTCTTCTCTTTTCCTAGAATATTTGAGGTTGTTCAATGAATATTGTATTATCTTCGATGGAAAATTATGCAAAAATATCCTATTTGCGTTCAGCATGTACAAAAGCTTAAGATGCGTAGCAATCAAGTCTAAGAATAGAGAAGTGCTAGGAATTCACACTAGAAGGCAGTGGCTCGAGAGAGATTACCACCTTGTTTAAGCTTCATTCTGTCGTCACAAAACCGATCAACAGTAGCAGTTTCCACTTTCTGTCAAACAAGATATTGTCGATGGGAGCTAGAACATTTGACATTTTTCTATTTATCATCCTCTGTATTTTAATTTTTAACGCTTAAGACCTTTTGTAGCTATTCTATTCATTTATCAATACATCTATATTATGAATATCATTTTCTCCATCTTTTTTACTTTCATCTACATTTCTGCCATGAGTAGTTGTAGGATGGAGTGAGTTGCAGCCTTCCGGCGAACAAAAACTCAAGTGAAGGTTCAGTTTGGAGTGTTTGAACTTTTCTGACTCTTTATTCCATTTAGCTAATCGGATGAAGTGGTATCAACTAGCTGTTCAAGAGGGTAAGTAGTTGTGGATTTCACTAAACAAGGTAAGTAGTATTTTCAGAAATGAAGACAAACTTACGTCAGATTAACCTAAGCATGCACCATAAAAATATTATTAATGTGGCTAACTGTTCCAAGAAGTTAAGGGCACAAACTAAAGCTTGATGTTCTGTTTAAAGGAAGGATGTTACTCATGTCCTCCTCATCTATTTCTTCATTTTACATATTCATTTTGCTGTTATACACCAAACACTACATCTCTACTGCCGATCACATTTTATATTTAACATTCATAGCATCTGTTACATTTTCTTTTATTGCCCTCAACTCAGATTATTTGGAGCAACTTGTTACTGTAAATGTTAGTAAGAAACCAGTTTAAGATAGTTGTGATTAAGTAAAATCCCTATGTTCGACCTCAGTACTCATCGAGTTTAACTCTTATTAAGTTTATACTTTGGCATTTTGAGAGGAAACTTGTAAATGTTCAATAGTTTTGATCCATAAATTTTTACCATAGTGGAAACAAAACAATGATACTTCTTTAATTTGGTTCAACATTTTTCGGTCATGTTCCCATATTTGTTTTTGGACTGAATATATATTTGAGCTTCATGAGCTATGATACCATATTTGATAACATGAGGTTCCATCTCAAAACAAACTAATAATTAGAGAAGTAGTCCACTATCTTATTAACATTGTGAAGCCTCTTGATCCTTTCAATGTAGAATCCTCAACACAAACTAGTCAACATCAACAATCACTTTTTTTAAGGGTAAAAAATATCGCTAAGTATATAGCCTAATAAGGATCACCCAATGGGTCATTCGAAAGAGGAGTGTAATGCTATTAGTTCAATTTGTTAGTATGTGTTTCATCTAACTTAATTCGCTAATTAAATAATTAGGACAGTTGGTTAGCATTTCTAATCAATTGGACTAGATATAAACAAGAAGTTAAAATCAATACTTGAGAGTTCTTATGATCAATGGAAGAAGTGGGGTGGATCTTATCACTTAGGCTATGCCATTTATTTTATTTACTTGCACTTTTATTTTTAGCAATTTATAGTCCACATTTTATTTTCCTCGCATACACACAAAACCCCCTCTACCACTTTGGTTAGAGACTTAACTTGTTCGAAACTAATCTTAGTGTCCCTGCGGATTGACCCGGTCTTACCGCTAATACTACATTTTAGTAGTAAGAGTTGTAGAGATTGATAATTACAAATATTATTTGATTGGATCTTTTGGAGGGACACCAAAAAGGCTTACATCATATGTCCTCCCTATTGTTGAGACTATTCAGCAACTAGAGGAATTGCAAGGGAAAGTTCAATTGATGGACCAGAACAATGCTTATATACTGGAGCTACTGTGTCAACCTAATCTAATTATCAACATACAATCTGAGAATCTCCAAGCCTACGAATATGGGATAGGATGGAATAAGATCCACATTGAGAGACTCGTGATCTTCCACCTTTCATTCGATATTGAGTCAAAGGAAAGGGTCCAGTGGTTAAAGAAGAGGGAGAATCTCAAGTAAGGAGGTAACCTAATGTAGAGAAACTGAGGTTTGGGAGGAATCAACAAACAACTACGTCATTCGACGATATGAGAACAACAAACTCCAATTGTTAGTATTGAAAAAGAGAATAAAAAATAACACAAGATTTACGTAAAAAACCCTAGAACAGGAAGAAAAAACCTCGATAGAACTTTTCTCTTTTTATTATTTTTGATACACACAAATGCTAAAGGGGGAAAAACAAATAGAGACCAAATATCTATACAAAGAAAAAATATTGGAAAATATAAAAGGAAAGAAATAAAATCTACAAAAACTTCCAAATATTCTTTTTTTATTTTCAACAGTTAGTTATTATATCCATCCTATACAAAAACTGTTGACCATCGCTAAGCATGGAGCTTAACTCGGAAGGAATGATCACGACACTAAGTCAAGTGCGCAAATAACATACAAGCAGTATCCCTCGTTTGTTTGGAGGAGTATCTTGTGGGGGCTAGAGTTGTTTCGGGATGGATTTCCATGGATGGTGCACAATGGTTTTTCAATTAGTATCCAGGATGATCCGTGTTCCCAAAGAGGGAAACAATAAACCACTATGGGTGGCTAATTCTCTAGGAGGGTTATCAATAGCCTCATTATTGGAGGATTTAGGGACTTAGGATGAGGGGGTGGTCATGGGGTTTCTTCCTATTGATGTTGATTCCATTTTTGGCATTCCCATGTTTGGGTGCGAGGGGATGACAAAGTGTACTAGGCGCTAGACAAGAAAGAAATTTCTTCTGTTAAAAGCACTTACGGGTTAGGCATGGGTTGGACATGTGTTGAGAAGTGTCATCTTCTTCCTTGACAAGCACAATGAGTCTCTAGCAAGCGGGGTTGCTAACAAAGTTTAAGATTTGCAGTTGGCATACCCTGAATGATATCATTCCAACTCACACCAATTTGGAGCAAAGGGAGTCTCTTCTAATCTCTTTTGCCCTCTTTACTGAAAACCCCTGAGTTGACTATGCACCTCTTCTACAAGTGCACAGTGGCTAAGGGGTTGTGGCACTCGTGTCTTTTTCTAGATGTTTGTTATGGTTGTTCTGGTTGGAATTCTTGGGCAGTCATTGATCTTTTCGAGTGGTTTCGTTCATTTGCAAACAAAAACTCTGAGGGGTGTTTTCATGTGGTCATGTGTCAAGTTGTGGTGCTTGTGAAATTAGGTTGTGTTTAATGGTGGGGTGGTCTCCCTTCCAGTGTTAATTAAGCCTACTCAAGAGTTTGTTGGGTGTTTCTTCTCCTCCCAGTCTAGAACTCAGATGCAGCGGGAGGTGTTCGAAGAGGAAGCTGGGTGGAGGCTGTGCTTAGTGACTAACCTTGCCCCACCTTTGTCCTGTTAGGTTTTGCTACTAGGTATTTGCCTTGTGATGCGTCTTGGTCAGTGTCTAGTGGCAAATGTGAGATTGGTTGGGTGTTTTGTGATGGCTCTAGGCAAATTCACTATGTAGGGTTTCGCTGATATCATGCTCTCTCTCCATTATCGCCTTGGAGTTGGTAGCTATTGTGGAGATGTTGCAGCAATATAGTGCGGTCCTCTCAAATAGAAAAAGTTTTCCATGGATATTTTAAAGAACAAGAGATCTAAAAAAAATCTTGAAAACTTCATGTTTATCTAAATTGTGAACTCAAAAGGACATCATCTTAAGAGAAATTCATGTTTATCTAAATATAAATAACCTTAGCAACAACCCATTAGAAATTAAATATATTTTAGTTTTTGAGAGAATTCAATGACTATTCTAAATTTTTTTCTAATAAAAATTCATTTTTAAAAGTTATAATCAAATAGATTATAAGAGTTTAGTTAATTCAACTCATCTTTCCTCTTTATGTTGAAACAAGTTTTCTTGTTATTTGAAATCTCTTAACAAGACAAGTTAATTAAACATATGCACCAGGGTTCAATCTTTTATTGCTTCTATTTTTCTCAATCGAAAGTGTAATTTAGTTGCACATGAACTAACTTTTTGGTTTGAAGACCATTCGCTATAGGTGAGTTTTGCTTTTATCTATGTTATCGCATTCTTGACTGAAAAAGCTATAAGATGACTGATCACTCAAATACAGATATTAAACAGGAAGCACAGACAAGCACTGTAACAACCAACAAAATTAACAGTAAGCAAAAGAGAATTTACACACATAAGTTCGTAACCCAATTTAGCGATAAACCACCTACGTCTGGGGGCAGTGTGCCAAAGAAAGATAATCCACTAATATTAAAGTGTTAAGCGTTTACAACAAAGTACTTATATGTAAAGTATCGACTTCTACAGTGACTCTTGTAAAGCTTAACTTGCTAAACACCTATTGTAAACCCTATTGTCGTTTCTAAGTATTTAATCTAAGTACGTAAGATCGTTGTGGACTTATTTGCTTTTTCTTGTATAGATCGAAAGGAGAAGTGAACGGAAGCCAAGAATATTTTTGGTAAGTTGAATTTTAAATCTTTATGAGTTAAATCGAACTTGGAATCTAAACTTTGACATAACAGCTAGTATGTAAAAGACTTAAGAGAAGTGTCATTGTTCAAACCGAAGTGGAAGGATGTAGTTAAAACTTGAATTATTATTGGTATTACTATTATTGATATATTTAATTGAAGAGAAAAACACACCTGAGTATGCTTGTGGACTTAGAGATTGATGAAGATTTATTAGAAGGAAGAGAAAAAAAAAAAGAAAAGAAAAGAAAAGAAAAGAAAAGAAAAGAGAAACGAAGAAAAGTGGAAACGAAAGTTGAGTCGGTGAAGGTGGTAAATACGAGTAAAACCAATTAAACTGCCGACATTCATCACTTTCAAACCCTCCAACCGACTTAAACTTCAGCTAAGCAATTGAAGAGAGGAAGAAGAAGACGACCAGGACAATTGGTGTGGAATTCGGGAAGAAATCGTGGTGAAAGTGAAGCTGAAAACAAGAACAGGTCTGCTATTCACACAGTTTGAGCAAAGTCCGGTGTTTGGAGAATAGCGAGCTGAAGAGATCGAGTTTGAAACTGACAATTTGAGCTTAGTGAGTTAATTCGATTCTTAACAACTTTTGTGAAGGATGGTTGAGCTGAATGTAAAGAGAAACAGGTTTAGTTATGGGTGGAAGTGATTGATGCAGATTCCTCGAGTGATCTGGAACAGGTCGAAGTAAAATTGTAATATGTGTTGAACAAAGGAGATTTAGACCTTGGAATTATGGAGTAAGCTAGAAAACACATTTCTTTACAAGTTTGTAAAAGGGAAGAAGTTCCACTGGAGATCCAATTATGAAGGTTTAAGTTACTTAGCTATTATAGGGTTGAATCAATTTTATTTAAGAATTGGAATTAATATTGTGAGTTAAGGAAAATATAAACCAAATAAGGAAAGTAATAAAGTGAGAAACACAAGAGTCAAAGAAAGTTCTAGGATAATAAATCCTTGTTTATTCCATCATGCAATAATATAGATTTCATGGATTTTATTGTCATTCATATGCCTAAGTCTAGAAACTTAATTTCGAGTTATTTTCTCTAAAAAACAACCCTTTCTCATGCAACTCGATTGATTACTAATCTTTTGAAACCAATAGAAATTACATGACATTAAGAATAGTCTTTAGCAACTTTTATTGTCAACCTAACTACTCTCGTGATAGATTAACAATAATTCATTGTTAGAGATCAAGTTAAACATACAATCTCTCAATCATACATCTAACCTAACATGTGAAGATGGTCAATCCACAAGAATTAAACATAATAACAATGAAAAGCATAATCATTCCAACAAAACCATGAAAGTCTACAACATCAACATGAATTCATAAACAATTCATCAAGACCCTAAAACTAAAGAGTTTAGCCACTCATAGCTTGAAACAACATGTTTAAACAAAATAAACAAAGAAATAGTGTAAAGAAAGGGAAACTGTACTGAAAAGAGGCTCTTGATTGAGGTAGCACCGTCACGATCTCCTTGGTTCTCACGTCGGAATTCGAATGGCACCACGACTATCTCGAACTCTTTTCTTCTTCCTTGCAATTAACTCACTCTTTGAACTCTTCTATGAACTCTCACTTAATTTTCACATTCTTGTGGCTCTTTAGGTCTGTAATTTCGTGCTCTCAATTATTATTATGGCTGTTGAAAACCCCCAAATTTATAGAGTATTTCACCCAAGAAAACTTTTCAAAAATACATTTTTTTCAAATAAGGAAACCGGTGTCGCTGTGTTGCCAAATTAGGAAAGAGCGCACCATGGTGCTGTTCCATAGCACTGCGGCACTGCAATTGTGTTTCGCAAACTCTGCTCTCAGGTTATAGCGCTGCCCAATTTTTGCCATATTGAGTTTTTCTTCTTGTTTTCCCGTTATTCTTGCTCGGTTTTGATCTTTTGGTCTTTTCTTCTGATTTTCCTCATTTTAACCTGAAAACCACTAGCAAACAAGTGAAATCTAATATAAACTCCTTTAATTTGAGAGGATAGAAAGCACTTTTCAAGTGCTTATCAGTCTTGCTGGTCGGTTTTGTCTCACAAATCTCACTAGTCTTGCTAGTCCACAGTCTCGCTGGTACAGTTTGGTCTGTTACTTGAATTCGTTGGTTTAGTCTCGCTAATGGCCTGAGTCTCGTTCATTAGTGAACTCTTTTATGAAATATAGTCTCAATGGAGCATTTCTTTGTGGTAGTCTCGGTGATGGTTTTCTTTATAAATTAGGGTCTCGGTGGTGAATAATAGAAATGTCTAAGGCTTGTTTGCTATGTAAAAAGGATTTTAAGGAAATCTAATAACTATTTTAGGCCGAGAGGAGCTAGGAAAGGCGTATAGCCCTTTAAGGGTCTGGACAAGTTATGAGTGGGAATTTTATTCAAAATGAGCTTACTCTATACAAAGTTTTCTTGATATATAATTTTGCTTAGAAATATGTTCTTATGCTTATGCTTTTCATAGGTTTTAAATGTGTTATGATGACTATTTGCTCGAAGAAAGCATATGTTTCCATGTAAATGCTTATTATGGTTTTGCATTGAAATTATTTGAAACATGCTAGTTGTTAACCAAGTTTTATGAAAAGCATACTATTCATTGATCTATGATTTTATGGAAGCATGACGAATGTTAAAGAAATTGTGAAAGGTTGAGATGCTTACACTTGTAAATATTTATTATGTTATTTTCAAAGCATGTTGCTTTTGAATTACGTTTTAAAAGAAACGCTCCCAATGCTGAAGGACTCGGAGAAGGCATGTGGGTAGCGGGGATATAGAAATGGTTCCCAATGCTAAAGGACTCAGAGAAGACATGTGGGTAACCGGAGTATAGAGATAGCCCCCAATGCTGAAGAACTCAGAGAAGGCATGTGGGTGGCCTAAATCTCGTATAAGGGACCCGATACTGAAGAACTTAAGAAGGTATTTGGGTAACCCAGGATATGATATCTATGTGCACATATAAGTATGATAGACGTTGTTGTGTTGAGACTACTCAACATAGCTAAGGGTATTTGACGTTGGGTGTGTCGAGATTTCTCCACCCCAACTAAGGATGTTTTCGACGTTGAGTAGCGTTGAGCTTTGCTCCGCCTCAACTAAGGAAAATGTGATTGAAATGTATTGTACTTACATGGTTTTCCTTTAGAAATAAAACGTATGTGATTTGTGGAGTAATTTAAAGAATAATGTAATTTTAAAAAATAATGAGAAAAATAGGGTGGTTTAAAAACAAATGGCAAAATAGGGTGGTTTGGAAATATATTTGGAAAATAGGATGTTGAAAGCGTGTACTGGGTACACGATTTTAGTGAACTTGCTAACAGGGCAGCTGACGGGGAGGTAAGTCGTGGACCCTGTTCAAAAGTTTTGACCAAACTCGTGAACCCTGTCCACGACTTCCATTGAACTCGCGAGAGTGAGAGTGAGAGGGAGAGCGAGAGCAAGAGTGAGAGCGATAGCGAGATTGGGCAGCTAACAGAGAAAAAACTCGTGGTGAAAGGTCCAAACTCGTCCGATTTTTTTTCTTTTTTTTTCTTTTTTTTTTTGCTTATAAATAACTTAATTAATTAATTACCCACTTAAATGAAAATTTGCTTCTTACTTGTGTTCTTATTCAATTATTGTATTAGTTTCATTGATTCTTAATTTTTGAAAATATAATGAAAAATCATTAATTCATTTAATTAAACATAAAAGTTAATACAAATCAGAAAATTTAAAATACAAATCAGGTACCACATGGTGGTCTTCTTCGTGCACGTTGTCCACGACGAGGCAATGACACTTCAAATTGTTGCTGATGGTGAATTACATCGTCGATATCCTGTTGGGTAACGACAGATGAAAATTCATTATGTGCATAATATTCCTATTGATGGCCAGAACTGGATGGAATGTCTGGTTGTAATATGTGAGGTTCCTAGTCATCAGGTTGCTCTGGAACACCTTCGTCACATTGTCTCTGTCGTCTACGACGAATACGTTTTCGATCAGTGTCGCTGAGCATGATTGTTATTGTTACCTGAGCATGATTTGTTTGGACATGGAAACAATTTATTACTACTTATTTATTTTCATAACTTGCTTACGGTTTTGATTTATTTATGAATTAAGGAAGGTTTTTACAAAAAAAAAAGTCACTCACTTGACAACCTAGCTCATGTTTTTCTTTTTTTTTTTTTTTTTTTTTTTTTTTAGGTAGCGNGTCTACGACGAATACGTTTTCGATCAGTGTCGCTGAGCATGATTGTTATTGTTACCTGAGCATGATTTGTTTGGACATGGAAACAATTTATTACTACTTATTTATTTTCATAACTTGCTTACGGTTTTGATTTATTTATGAATTAAGGAAGGTTTTTACAAAAAAAAAAGTCACTCACTTGACAACCTAGCTCATGTTTTTCTTTTTTTTTTTTTTTTTTTTGTTTTTCAGGTAGCGAGCGAGTTCGGGGTGCTTAGCATACACAGCAACTCGTCTGGGCTCACCATCAGTGTTGGGAATTTTGAGCTTTGTAAATATTTGATCTTAAACCTATGTTGTACATATAGAGGGTTAAGGGGCAAAAGTTAGTAAACTTATGTAACTTAAAGGTTGAATGTAAATCAGTATTTTTAAGATAGCTCAACTCTGGTTAAAGATTGATGTTCAATTATTGTATATGTATTTGCTTATTAGGTGGTTGGTCAAGGTATAAGGTTGACAGTAGATGCCGTAAAAAGGTCGGTGTCTACTGTCATTACACTTTCTCCTAGGTTAAGAGGGTACCCTGGAGAGGGTGTGACACCTAAATGTGAGACTCCCCCTAGATGTGAGACTCCCCCTCAATTGTACTTAGGCTCCCTTAAGTTTGATAATATTAGTGATGAACATTTCGACTTCCGACAGTATGTAAGACTCCTCTCAACTTGGTTATCTTTCTCATGACTTATTGAACTCCATTCACATGAGAACTTAGGTCCTCCTAAGTTTTGAGAACTACCTTCTCAATTTGTAACACCTTAGGCTTCCCCTAAGGCTTGAGAAATCCTTCTTGATGAATGAAGTCTTAGGCTCCCCTTAAGACCGAGAATCTCTTCTCTTCAATGATGCCTTAGGCTCCCCCAAGATAATAATCTTCACATTCTTTAACGATTCAAACCACGAATACGCACAATAGAATAAAGTGAGCAAAGATAAAATCACTATGTTGCACAAATCAACCACCCAAAACAAAAACAACTCTTTCTCACCAAAAACAAAATGCTGTAAGACCCCAGAACAACAATTCTTCAAAATATTCCATAATGACGGTAAACCCTAGCAACGGCACAAAACCTTCAATAAATAATTTCTTTGGAAAAGAAAAACGTCCCAAAAGGATCAATTCGGCAGGCCTTGAAGAAGGAAAGAATCCATAAAAAAAAATTTGTTGAATTTTGCAAATAAGGAAAATTTGGACAGTAGAAATAGTGTTTGTTAGAACAATAGTTGAGACAACTTTTGTGACATCATGCAAAGGGCTAGACCCATGACACCTTGCCTTAAATTAATAAAGAAAGGAACAATTTCCTAGAAAAATATCTCCCTTTCTTGTCAAAATATGATCCTCATAAAAAGAAAAATTGAAGGAGTTAGCAACATAATAGAGGAAGCAATTAGGATCTAAAGCACTCTAATTACATCAATTTTGAAGATTAAACATGCTAGTTCTAAAACCGAAAAATAGAGAAAGAATATTTACTTATTGTAACTCAAAATTGAAGCAAGTTCCTTCGAATATCTAATCACGTACACTTCGTGGACAACCTTTACTCCTTGTTATGCTCAGGCCTTAGAACGGATTGTGGGATCCAAAAATGAGTTCAATTTGGAGCAAGAATCTGAAGAACACATTAGTTTTCTACTTTTGAGTATGAGAGAGTTTCTACACAATTTGGCTAAAAAGACTTTCCCCATTTCGTCAATTTCTCTCTTCTATTTAAAGAAGAGAACATGCAGATCTCATCAGCATTCATGAAGACAACAAACTGGCTAATTAAATCAACCAATTAGGAGGATGAAGAAGAAGAAGAAAAAGAAGAAGGTGGTTGCATAGTGAACACCATCTACTTCTCATGCATAGTGGAATTTCCCAAAATCCATTTTTAAATTGAATTTTGATTTTTCAATTTCATAAATTGAAATTTGATTTTTCCATTTCACAAATTGAATTTTAATTTAAAATTAATTTTCAAAAAATCAAATTTAAATAAAATTAATTTAATATATAATTAATTTAAATATTAAATATTTATTTATTTATTTATTTCTCCACTATTCCGAGCAAATTCCAACCCGATGAATCTCTATTCATCTTAAAAATATTTAAATCACATTTAAATATTTCTAACTCTCCAATTTGATCTAATTCATAATTAAATGAACAAACCATATTAATTTGCTCCTCAGCTAAATTTGAACTTTTCAAATTCACTCAATACACTGTTCTAAGGATTAGTCCATGAGCTAACAAGGAGACCTAATGGGCTTACAGATCATGAGCTCCAATAATCTGAAGTTAACCCGCTAAACTCTTTAACCTAGTTAATTAATATTCATTAACTATTGGGACACTCTACTAAAGCCAAGTAGATGTACTCTCCTCAATGTAGATATATTTCTGTTCACTTGATATAACTATAATAAGTAAGTCGATCCTTTACAAGTTGTTTGTAATTACAACTGGGTCAAAATTATCGTTTTACCCTTACAATTACATCTTGTTCCTTAAGTCCCACTACTCCTTTAATGAACAATTTGTTTGTAGTCCAACCACCAAACCTAGTCCCTCTCAAGCCAATGAGAGGATAGGACTCCTTGTTCAAGATCCGAAGTCAGCAACAACTTCTCTACTATCCTTAAATAAGGTAGGAGCGAATTTCATCTTGCAAGACTATGTCCCCAACTATCTGCCTGATCTTATCCCTAAAATGGGAGGCTTATTGAGTCGAGGAACCTAGCCACTCTCACCCATGCAGATTAAAAGATAATCTCAAACAAACAAGAGTTCATAGTTAGCTTAGGATTAAGATCGAGTTACTTAGGTCATCAGGTTGAAATAATCAGTTTTAACCGTAAACGGTGTTTTAAAGTAAAAGTGATTATTTTATGGTCCAGTCTTATGCAAACTCATTGCATATGACACCCCCACTCACATGACATGAACGATTTAAGATCACATCGTTTGTATCAAATAGTGGGCTGCATCCATAGTGTCCTAGAATGAGATACTCAACCTTTATCCATATGCTATAGACCGTTTTGGCTATTCCCTAAACTTGATCCACTTTTATGTCACCACATAAAGTCTAAGTATTCACTATATAGCCAGGGGTTCTTAGTTTATTGGATTTAATAAGTGCAATTCATATATTCAATAACAATTTTATTGAATAAATCTCTATAACAACTTTATTAAGATTAAGTTCCAAAAATTACAAACAACAAGTCTTAGGACATAAAACCTAACAAAAATATCATTCAATATACTTCTGTTGAGATTTCCCATATTAGAAAAAAAAATATTCCAAATATAAATTCTAGATTGGGAAAGAAAGTATGTTTGACAAGAAATAGACATGTCTGAAGCAGATGATAAGACTTCATGTGTGACAACTGAGAAAACTACCAGAAAATACCTTAGTAAAATATAAAGATAACCAGCAAATCTCCAACACTAACTCGTTTTTATTTTTTCCCATTTTTTCTTCTTGCTAAAAATAATATATAAATATAAATGGAGAGATTAATAACCACTTTGAAAATCATAATTAAATCAGATCTAACCTAGCCACAACAAATTATGTAAAGAAAGAATTATCTAAATTTATTTAGAAAAAACAATGTACAATTAAACAACTTCGACAGAGTTGTTCAGGAAAATGATTTTTTGCTCCCTCTTTATTTAGAATTTTTTTTTGTTTACATTTTCAAATATAGCAAAATTAACAAAAAAAATATTTTCAAATATAGAAAAATATCATTGTCTACTAATGATAGTCACTAATAAAAGTCTATCAATATTTACAATGATAGATAATAGTAGTCTATTATGTTTATCATTCAAAGATAGTAAAATTTTGCTATATTTAAAAATATTTTTAACAGCTTTTTTATTTAAACTAATTACTTTTTTTTCTTTTACAAAATATCAATTTAATTAAGCAACCCAAGGGATTGAAAAACTTAATTAAAATGATTCTCAATAGATTTCAAAATTCCACGTTGAAAAAAAAAAGGGAACTTACAACTTTTATAAAATATATGAGTTAGTGCTCTTTGTCACAATCTAACTTTGAGATAGTAGATTGTGACCCCACTTGTGCAGACAGTGTAGTGGCGACACCAGAATGTCGACACATCTGGCAATGACAGAGGGCCAAAGGGAGTGTCATGATGCGACTGAGGAAGATAGTGCATCATCCAACACAAAGATAAGTGAGCAAGCATGTCAAGCTGAACAACAAGCAAGAAGACGAGCGTTGGTGCCATTAGCAATGTCAACGACAAGCCCAGTGGGAGCCACGTGGGGCCCCGGGCCATGACCTCAGAAGTAAGGGTCTTGTCGCGAGTTTGGACGAACGGCTCTAGAGTTAGTCCCATATTGATGGGAGATAGAAGCACGTCGAATTCCATGTCAATCGGAATTCAGACGGGCGCTCTACGTTGGTGAATGACCACTCGCCACTTTGCATATACATGAGTGCCAAAGAGGAAATTGTTCAGAATGTACTATAGGGGGAGACATGGTGTCAGCTCTCCACCACCCCTGGGCCCTGCGGCCTAAGTGAGCTACCCCGTGGCACACGAGTGTGTCATGGCGTGGGCGAGCGTTACAAGATGAGTGTCTTGGGCATCTTCCATTGGGAATGGGATCTCGATGGACAGTGTCGGACGGCATGGGTGTGCCAGCATTGCACCCCTTCCCATGGGCGGAAGGTTCGATATAGTACCCGATATGTCGTTTTGGCTCGGCATTGACCTAGCTTGGACACGGAAAGATTCATTCCCAAAGATGTCTGGATGGATGGATGGATGTTCGAAAGGTCTCGAGTTGGAAAAATACCCATGGGGTGATCATGATGGTTCTCAGTAAGCTGACCCGAGCAGGAGAGAGAAAGCTAATGTTATCTCGATACTCGGGACGACATCCAAAAGCATTTGTGGGACTCGATAGTCCCAGTTGACACGGTATTTGCCCGAGTTGTCCCGATAAGTAATCTAATGTCTCGAAAAGCCCCGGTAGAGTATCATAATCTTGTTTGGCTCGATGAAGAATCTAAACTCGTCCCGGCAAGGTTCCGAACCGATATAGAATTACGGGGTTGAGTTGTTGAGAATCATGATGCGAAAGGAGGGAAGTCGCACGTGCAGGCGATGTGTAGACCGAATGAAGCCAGTTCCGCATGAGTTCAGTTCGGTTGAGGACGAAAGAATCTCGCTTAAGGTCCGACGAAGCTTAAAAAGAATGGGCAAAATGTAGATTGGGACTTGCGTTTCCCTTAAAGCTGACCATGATCAAGCATGAATCATGGTGCCGCACGGTTAAAGAAGTATGACCGTGACACTCTTCTTGCCAATTAAGTTTAACATGAAATTCATGTTATCTAACATCCATAGATATTAATAAACTTGATAGAACTTGATATAGAGTCCCAATTAAGCCTGAAATTTAAAGTGCAATTGATATTAATACACTCATCAATCACGAAAGAACTTGATATTATAATATTAATTTAACTATAATAGAATATATATACGGTCATGTCAAAAATAAATATACACATATACGGTTTCTTACCAATAATATATAAGCAAGAGCAGCTCCTTGAGACTATGTATCATACCAAGAAATAGGCCACTAATTCTAGAAAATAGTAATTTTTACAATCTCGTTTTTGTTTTTAGAACTTGAATAAGAATTTAAAGAGTTCATTCACAAAAATTTTTTGCATATTAATATAATAATCCTATTGAATTGGAGTTAGGAACCTAAATGGATTCGATTTCAACTCTAAAGATTGAGTTAGATACAAATTGCTTTAAGATCAAATCTCTTACGACACATAACAAATTTATTTGTCTAATATTCAAACACTGTACAAGATAAGATGATGAATCATACTTGAATCTGTTCTTGGCATCCAACTTGTCACATAAATTAAAGAGGCACTTGCAAAAATAGCAAAACATGTTCTTACAATTACAAATTTAGCAATAGTTTGTTTAAATTTTGCAAATATAGCAAAAAAAAATAAATAAATAAAAACACTAAAGCAGATTTTCATTTTTTTATTATTCTAAATTTACCCTATTGGCGTATCAACATGTACATCAGTAGTATTCTATCATACTTTATATCTGGTATATCAGTCATATGATATACTTTATATTTAGTATATCAATTGACTGATACACCAAACATAAAGTATATAAGTTATGCAATTGATATATCAAAATAATCATTCATATATCATATCTATTAGTCAATAAATGCTTGTACATTTGTTATTATTCATGGACTTTGATTGATATACCAAATACAAAATATATATAAGTTATACAATGAAAATACCAAATTTACCATTCACAAACCATATTTATCAGTTAAAAAGTACTTGTTCGTCTCCTATTATTCGTGGACCTGATTTTAATTCTTATTCGTCTTATAGAATATTATTTTTCTAATACATTATAATTAGCTTATAATGGTTCAATTCGTTATGTTAGTAACCATTTTGTGAATGTTGATAAACTCTTGATACATCAATGTTACACTTGAAATTTAATTTTGAACACATGTGGATATATTATTGATATGCTTGAACAAATGTAGTTTTAAGAAATACTAATATACTAATGATACACTAACATTTTATACTTGAAATGAATTTTGAGTTGATGTGAATATAATACTAATACACGAATGTTATACTTAAAATTTTACTTAGAATAAATGTTGATATATTATTGATACACTAATGATATACTTAAAATTAATTTTTTATGACCATTGATCAATATTGAAAAACTAATTTGTACTCTAAATGAATTCTGAAGAAGTGTGCTACTACAACTATTGATGTATTAATAATCTATATACTTGAAATTGAATTTTGAATGAGCATTCATATACGACCAATATACCAATGCAATACATAAAATAGAGTTAGATTCATGAGTGATACACTAAAAATGTAGATTAAATGAATTTTTAATGACTGCGAATATTATTGATACATTCATGTGGTAGTTAAAATTTGAATGAGTGTTGATAAACGAATGATACACCAATAAATAATACTTAAAATGAATTTAGATCATGAGTGATATACTAGATACACTAGAAAATATATCTGAAATGAATTTTAATGACTATTAATATATTATTGATACATCTATGTTGCAGTTTAAATAAAAATTGAATGAATGTTGATAAACTACTAATACACTAATGATGTACATGCAATTCATTTTGAATTAGTACTAATATGCAATGAAAATATCAATGTTATACCACTAAGTATCATTCTAAATTATTTACTTCGTACTTGGTATATCACCAATATCATTGGTATTTTTTTCTCTCTAAATCAGATATATCGATCAATTAATATACAAAATATGAAATATTTATTATCTAATTTATATATCAAATTAAATATAAATTATATACCATTAAAATCATATAGAAATTTTGAAAATAAAAAAGATTAACTAATCTAATTTATGTTTGGTATATCATTTGACATAATTAATGCATTTAACATATACCATCAATATTTAAATTGAATTAATTGTATGAAAATAATTCTATATCAAAACAAAACAAAAATAACAATATTTACAACCATAACATAATTAAAATCATGATATATCAATTATATAAATGATATTCTTTAAATAAAATATATTGATTAATTTGATATACCAAATATGAAGTATACCAGTTGACTGATATACCAAAATATAAAATATATCAGATATACCTACTAAAACACAAATGAGAGTAAAATCGTAATAATAAGAAAACCAACAATTAGGTTTAAATCTTTTACCATATTTTCAATTTTAGAAAATCATTGCTATGTTGGTAAATAGTATTTTGTTTTTTTTGCTACCAATGCAATTTCCCTAAATTAAAAGTATAATATAAACATTACATATATAGATTGTTTGTATTATTCCAAATATAAATTAGATGAGAAAATACCTTTTCAACCTTAGGTTTTGGCTCAAATTTTCATTTGGTCCCTAGCGGCTTCAAAGTATTACACTTTTAGTCCCTAAGTCTTAAGTTTGACTCAACTTAGCACTAAGTTTCAAAATGTTACAATTTTCCCACCGAGATTTGAGTTTTGTTTCAATTTGATCTCTAGATTTCAAGATTTACACTTTTAACCTCAATTTTTCATCAAATACTCACTTCAACTTATTCATGTTAATGTCCAATTAATTTTAAAAAATTAAAAGAATTACCAATTAAGTTTAACTATTTTTTCATCACTATCATATTAATTTTAAAATTTCACTTCATATTAATAGTTAATTAATTAATAGATATTAATGCCAAACCTTGAAGTAAATATTTAGTAAAAGAAATGTTAAAAGTGTAATCTAGAAACAAATTGACCACATTGAAACAAAACTCCAACCTCAATTAAATTGTAATATTTTGAAATCTGAAGACCAAACAAAAACTAAACCCAAAATCTAGGGACTAAAAATGTACTTTTCCCAAAATTAAAAGTATATATTTTAAAAAGAATTTGGTCAACCAGTTGACTTGAACCAAATCGATCATTACTTTATGCAAAATGACTCCAACCACTCTCCTTTCTTTTTTTCAATCTATCATGTGCACCCGTAACTTAGAAGAAACTTGTTATTTGAACCCAGTGATGGAAAATTTTGAAACTAAGGTGATTCATTATACAGAACACGAATGTTCCACAGATAGTGCTGACAATCAAAGAAACAACAAATAAAGTGCCAACAGCTAATTGAGCAAATAACACATAGAGTTTGGTAACCCAGTTCGGTGATGTAAACACCTACGTCTAGGTCGAGGCAGTGTGCCTAGGAAAGATAATTCACTAATATAAAAGAGTCAAACGTTTACAACATTATACTTATCTATATAGTAATGACAATTAAGTGATACACGTAGGGCCTAACTTATGTTGATCACCTAGGCTCCCCCTACATATGAAACTCCTTCTCAATAGAACTTAGACTCCACCTTAGTATGTTAATGTTGTGTTAATATACATTTTGAAAGAAGTGTGAATCTAGCCTTATGCTATATTTATAATGTAAAGAATTTTTCTCAATTAAATGCAAGTTTTCCTATCAAAAATCCACGTGCAAGTTTTTAATAGGGTTCGTAAAGAGTCCAAGATCGAACGCAGGGATTTGAGAAAAATGCATGTTAAAATTTTGTCGATTTGATACAATATTTTATATAAATAATGAGTTGAAAAGTTTTACAAATGGATTAATTACAGATGAATATACAAAAGTGTGAAGATGGTTGGATGTACATGGAGAGTGACAATGCTTGGATGTGATGATAGTGAAAACGTAAGTACAAATATAATCAAGACAACAAGCATTGATAAGCGTCAAAATTAATGGAGAAAGTAGGATTGAGAAGAGTTCACTAATGCTTTCCTTAGTATTGCTTAAGTAGTCGTTCATATCTTAAACTCTAAAAATTGAGAACTCACCTTTCGATGCTTTTACGCCATATCTATCTTATCTCCAAGACACATGCAGAGTTTCTTTTAGATAAAATACTAAATTTATCTCTAAAGCTAACTCTTTTCTTGTTTAAATAAAAATTGTAATCACTTACTCTCTCAAGCAGTTAATCATGCTAACTTAAATCTATTTGTTCGATAAATTCATGCAAGGATTTTAACATACATCAAACAAGATAAACGCGACTAATGCAAAACTTGAATATTCTTAATTTCATCCTCTCAACCCAATGAGAAATTAGTTAACCATAATGGAAGATGAGAGTGGTGTCAAAGGAGGTAAATTTCTAGGCTTTCTCATATCCGAAAGAGGGATTGAGGCGAATCCCGAAAAAATTACAGTTATTCCCACTGAGAAGACAGATGTTTACAGCTTTGGTGTGGTAGTGTTAGAGGTGGCAACGGGGAGAAGGCCTCTTGATGATAATGGATTTGTGGTTGTTGACTGGGTCTGGGACCTGTGGAAAAAGGGGAAACTAATTGAGGCAGCTGATTCGACGGTTGATGGGGAAGTTTGAAGGAGTGGAAATGGAAAGGATGTTGATGATGGGGGCTATTTAAAGTATTTGCATAGATGGAGAAGATGGATTCTCACTTTCTGAGAGGTAAAATTGAGCTTTCACTCAAAATACTTCAAAAAAAGCTCAAGGTTGAAGATGGAAACAGAGGTGGGGGAGATTAAGAAGAGCTTTCACTAGATCTTCTCTCTATCTTCTCTCAAGTTAAGTTATTGTGGGCTATTAAATAGGCGTCCAAAAGGCTGATATTGCATTTAATTCCATACTCAGCTATGCAAACTTCTTCACGCATCACAAGTTCATTAGCTCTGCCATGACTTAGTCAAATTAGTCATCCATTTGTATGTTGACACGATAGTCACCACCCATGCGTCTATCTATCTTTTTCTCTTCGACGCCAGGTTTTTCAACGCGCTGATCAATGATATAGCTTGGTCTCAAACTTTCTAGTAGCATTTTTGCTTGTCCTTGGTTGTTTTTTTTTTATTTCTTTTTGTTGGATTCATACGTTAAAAAAGTTACAAATCTCATAATTTTCAGGATAAAAGCTTTTGTAAACATTATGAACATAATATTATTCATTTTACACTATTTTCTTCTCAAGCCTATGCGTTTTTTTCTAAATTAACATAATTATTCAAAATAAATAGTACAATAACTTGTATTTTCACAAATACAAGTTATCAGTGAATATTAGTAAAGAAACATTTAGGCTCCTCCCGACTGTGAGACACCTTCTCACTGATGCATTAACTTTCCACCTTCAAATGAAGATTGCTTCATTTGATGAACTTAGGCTCCTCCTCAAGTTTGAGAACACCTTTTCAATCAACGATACCTTGAGCTCCCCCTAAGATCAAGGATTTCTTCACACGGTTGATTCACAATTCAATCAATAAGATAATATGTCGCTAAACACTGATTAAACTTCTTGCAATATGAATTCTTGAAATACAAAGATTTTTAGAATAGCACACTACACGATCGTAGTTCACCTTTTCACGCAAAAACGTCAACTCTAACGAGAAGACATCTTGCTCTTTAAATAGGCATAATGGAAGGAAGGAAAATAATCTCATTCAAAATCGACAGATCATAAAATATGAGAACAACCCAAAGAAATAAAAGTGGAAAATATTCTAGATAAGGAAAAAATATAATCAGTAGAAACAGTAACTTGAGAGACAACTCGTGAGACAAATACTGTGACAAAATCAGCAAGAAGGTTTTGCACCACGAGCCTAGCAACCTTAAATAAAAAAAATAGCAATTTTCAAATTCCTAACAATTTCATCTCCCAAACATGGGTTTGGATTTGGTACCAAACTCTACCCAAATCCAAACCCAGGCCCAAACAAACCTTAAAATTTTGAACAATTGGAGTATATAGCAAATTTTAACAAAACAAAAATTTATTAAGAATTTTAGAAAATTGGTTGGAAAGCACGTGGTCTGTCTTTTTCATATTTTTGGTTTGCCCTCGATGGAATATGTAGTACATATAGTGTAATTTTCGAAGATTGAGTTATTAACATTTATACGTACCAGTGTAATCGTTGAAAACTGAGTTATTAGACTTTAGCTGAACTGGTTTAATAAAAAACAAATAAAGGAAACTCTAGACCCTAAATATTTTTGCATTTATGATTTTTCTCTCCAAATATCTCTCTGAATCTATATTTCTTACCATATTTATTTTTATATAAGTATTTTTTAGGAAAATTGTTTTACTGATAAAACTGCTGAAAATATTTACAAATAATAGCAAAATATCACGGTCTACCACGGTTTATCTGCAATAGACCGCGATAGACTAATTTGAGTCTATCATGACATAGATAGACACAATAGTAGTCTATCACAGTCTATTGCGGTATATTGCAGATAAACAATAAAATGTTGTTATATTTGTAAATATTTTGGTTTATTTCCTATATTTGAAAACTATCTTTTTCTTTTTCCTTTAATAAATTTGTTATAATACTTTTATATAGTGTTGGAATGAAGAGCTAAATTGTTTCGATGTTGAACATAATATTTTTTATGAGTGGGTAAAGGTAAAGATGTGTTTGCAAAATATTAAATAAAAAACTATGCCTATATGTAATAACTATATATTTTTTTTGTAATTAACATTCAGAGTCACCCTAATGCAAAAGGGTTACGAAGGAAAGTCTTCTCCCATTTTGAGGAGCTAGCAGTAATATTTGGAAAAGATCAGGCTATCAAAACAAGTGTGGAGACATCTACTGATATGACATTCGATATGAATGAGACAGAGCCAACATGCAATTCCAATTTGATGAGTTTGAAATCCCAACTGCAGTAGTACGAGAAAGTATATTAGGGGATGAAGCACCAACCAGACTTATGAGTAGGATCATTCTCTAGAGGGAGCAAGGGAAGTGATTGTGATCCAGCCCAACAAATTCTGTTAATATGGTGAAGTTTATGAGTATGCAAACCATTGAGCTTCAAAGAATTGCTTCTTGGCATAAGGATGAGAAAGAGGTGGAGGCCCTTTGACGACAAGCACTTGACAAACTTCAAGAGATGCCTGATCTGAATATTAATGATCATGTTAAGGTAGCTAAAGCTTTGTTCAAAGATGTTCATAAGATTGATTTGTTTCTAATTACACCAAATTATAATTGGAGATATCAATATTGCAATCCTACAATATCACTCTTTTGTATGACTTATGCATGACAACCGTGGATAGGGATGAAACCACTTGCTACTCTTATGTATGACTTTTGTACGTCAAGACTTGTGCATGTCAAATCTATGTTATATATGTACTAATATTTTTTTGGACCATGCTAATGATTATAATATATAAATCTTTTTGTAGAGGGGAAATTATGGGTATAACTTTTGTGATTTAATATATAAATTTAATCTATATGTTAAAAGTTGTTTATAACATTATATTTAATTTATTGATAAATTAGCTAAATTCCATGTAAAAGAATGTAGGAGATATTCAATTTACACATAATCATACAAAAGTAAAACAAATAATTAATTTTGATGTAGTCATTTTAAAAAAGACTGTCCATTTTTCTTTTTTTTTTTTTACATTGTCTTTTTTTACCTGATCAATTTGACCCATTTAAATTATAAAAATATAAGTAACAAAAAAAATTAACTTTAGTAATATTAGACAATAAAAAAACAAATTAAAAATGGCAAAATTTAACTAATCTAAAATTATCTCAAACCAAAAATTTCTAAATATGGACTCCATTCCTATGCTTCCTAAGCCTGCACCCCAAAAACGCAGACTTACTAAACCCAAACTTCCTAAACCTGCACCTCAAACACAGTTTTATTAAATTTAGATTATCTAAACTTCAGACTTAACATTCCAAATTTGCACACCAAACGTCCCCCTAGAGTTTCGGCGATGAATTACTTCCGGTGGACGTGATTTTGATTGTTTCTCTCCCGATCGAATCACCAGACAGAGGGTTTGTTCACGTTGATGGGGATTTTGGGTCTGCCATTTGGTATTATCCAAATCCTTAATCCGATTTTGTGTTCTGCTTGGGATGAGATTATTTTGGTATGCCTTGTTTATGGTGGTAATTACATTTGTCCTCATCCTATTTCATTCGGTAGATAGATAGTATTTGTTGTTTTCCATTTGTTTTTGTTATAAATTTGGTATTCGTTCGGGTAATATTGTCAAGCACTAATTATTATTTTCTGTTATTTAATTTTGTTTTACTATTTATATAATTTTAAAACTTTTTTTGCCATTTTCTTGAATTGAAACTTAAAATTTGTTATTTGTCTTGTCAATTCTATAACTTATTCGTCCAAATTTGTACAAATGTCCAATTTCTTAAACATTTTCGGTTTTGTCAATGGTGTAGGTATTTGCCCATTTGATTTATGTGAAAATCACGCAGTAGTTTCATTCATTAATTTGAATCATAATTAAGAAACGAACAAAGCCTTCAAAACAATCACTTTTCTCAATCTTAAATTAATGGAAAAATTATGAGCATAAAGTTGGAATCAGGAAGAGTAATGTGAGAATTTGAAATCATGGGCTCACCATTTGATGGCTGAACATTTATGTTAGTGCAAGAGGTTCAAGAGCAAAGGTTATTTTTGGTTGGGATTCATTGGCAGCACTAAAAGTTGCTTGAGAGAATTGAGAGTTCTAATCACTGTTGCAAAATTCCAAAGGTTTGGCAGAAAATATTTATGGGTTATAACTCAAATGTATGAAATATATAAGATATCATAATTATAACATAAACCAAGAGATTTGAGTTACTTAAACCCTCTGTTTTTTTAGATCACTCTCAAGGCCTAATTCATTAACCGTACTAATATTTATCTTCTTCATCCTCCACTCACTCAAATTTATAGCCAACAAGCATAACAAACTCCCTAACTAATTATTTTAGATTACTCTCAAGGCCTAATTCATTAACCATAATAATATTTATCTTCTTCATCCTCCACCCACTCAAATTTATAGCCAACAAGCATAACAAACTCCCTAACTAATTATTAACATACTCTCAATACCATTCCTACCAATATGGTATGTTTAATCTTTGATATTATAGGGTTGTTTGGGCCCCAAACTTCAGGTGGCTACTGTGGGCTATATCCCACTCCATGTTTGGACTTCAATTATAATTGTTAATATGTCCAACTGTTATAACCTAAAATTAAGAGTAGTATTATTATTTCAAATATTTATTTGTTATAGTGTTTGCTATTTTCTACTCGTCCTCTCTTGCTCTCTTTGTTACAATGTTCACTATTTCCTACCTAGACTAAAATAGTTTGCATTCCAAATACAGACTATTATAACACACGAACTATAATAACCAATTCAACACCTCAATTGCACATTTAGGATATATTTAGTACGTGCTATTATACAAGATATATTATCAACACTCAATGAACTACAAAATAAACCAAGACTTGAAAAACTAAGTGTCTTAGAATCCAAAACATAAATTAATCCATCAAAAAACGAACATGTAGGCTGGTGCGTAGATGAAATAAAGAAGAATGTACGAGAATTTCTTTGTTGCAGTGATGAATGAAACTAGGAGCAAAGGTTTGTTTCTTCCCAACATCTATGACATAACTGATGATTCTTTTATGTAGCTCAAGCTGAGCACCAACAACACTGAAATTAACTGTGAAAATCAAACATTGCAAGTGCGCACATTAGGTGAGAAAAGTTTATAATAATGTAAGGAAAAGTATTCAGACAAAGTCAAGTAGTTAGATTGAGGATCAATGAGGGAGGAACTCAAGAATGACCTGGAAGAATGTATTGGACAAAAATTCAGAAAAGTGGAGGCAATACGAGGGTTGAGAGAGTTTTGTTTCAACAAGGGCCGTGGGCAGGTTTCTGAAAACCAATCTCATTACGAACAGCACTTGGAAGTTATAATAGCTTCATTCATCTAGGCCCTAGATTGTAGTTAAGAATTAAGATTGGTTTGGCCCTCTGAACTGATGAGGTTAAATGCTAGATGAAACAGAAGTATAACCAGGATTTAAAGAAATTGTAGTTAGATAAGATGCCATCTCAGACACTCCAAATGCATTTTCATGTGGCCCTTTGGTCATCATGATCCCTGCTGGAGTTCCACAATATTTGGTTCATACCCAAATGATCTTAACAATTTCATCAATCCCTTTAAAACTCCATAGATCTCCTTGCTCTGAGAATGCCTCTCATCTAAGGAATAAAACTCAACTACGCTATCATTCACCTCAATCAAGCTACATCCTGGCAATTTTTTGGACCCGGTATCCCTCATTAAAATCTTCAACCGTGCAACATCTTTCCATCTACCAAGATCTCCATATATATTTGATAGCATGACATAGTTTGCAGGGTTTTTGGGTTCAAGCTGAATGAGTTTTTGAAGAGCTAACTCAGCCAGATCTATGTTTTTGTAAATCCTGCATGCACCTAGTACAGCAGCCCAGATGACAGCATCTGCTTCCATTGGCATCCTCCTCACAAACTCAATTGCTCGGTCCAAAAGACCAGCTCGGCCAAATAGATCGACCATACAACCATAATGCTCAATCTGAGGCGTAATTGAGTAGTCATGGACCATTGAGTTGAAATAAGAGATGCCTTCTTCAACTAACCCAAGATGGGTACAGGAGCACAACACCCCAATGAAGGTGATTCCATCTGGTTTTTCGCCAGTGATCTTCATTTGATGAAACAAAGTTAATGCATCTGCCCCACATCCATGAGTTGCCAAACCACAAATTACAGAGTTCCAAGTAATAAGGTCTTTTAAATCCATGCTTCCGAAAACTTCCATTGCATTCTCTATTACACCACATTTTGAATACATGTCTATCAATGCGTTTCCAACATAAACGTTTCCTTTAAACCCAATTGTCGCAGCGTATACATGCACCCACTTTCCCAAATCGAGAGCTCCTAGTCTTGCACAAGCGGATAGCACAGCGACAAGGGTGGCATCATTAGGAACAACAAGGCCATCGATTAGCATTCGTTTGAAACAACGCAATACTTCAAAGAAACGCCCGTTATGAGCATATCCTCCAATCAATCCATTCCAGGAGAAAACATTCCGCTCAGGCATCTCTTCAAACAGCTGCTCACAAGCCTCAATGTCCCCATTATTTGCATAACCATTCAACATAGTATTCCAAGACATTGTATCTCGGTATGGCATTGTATCAAACAGCTTTCTGGCAGCTTTCACATCCCCTATTTCAATATAACCAGAAACCATAATGTTCCACAGCACAACATCCCGTTCCGGTGCCAAGTCAAAAAGTCGGCGAGCATGTGCCACATCATTACACAAAATGTAGCCACTAATCATGGAAGTCCAAGCAACTATATTTCTCTCAAGCATTTCAACAAACACCTTGTATGCAGACCCAATCGCCCTCGCACCAGAGTACACATCGATCAGTGTGGTAGCCACGAATTGGTTCCCTTCAAACCCACGCTTAATCACCTCACAGTGTATCTCTTCACCTTCCAAAAAAGCACCGTTCTTCGCACAAGATTTGAGGACAAGAGGGAACGTGAAGCAGTTGGGTCTCACGTCCATGCTCTTCATTTTCCCAAACAAGAAAATAACTTCCCTGTAAAACGCGTTATGGAAATACCCTCTGAAAGTTGCATTCCAAAGCGCTACTTTTGGGTCAGGAAAATGATCGAACAGATGGCGCGCATAAGCCATTCGCTTCAGACCAGCCCATGAAGATACCACATTTGGAGCTACATATTCATTGTGTTGAAAACCGTGGGTAATTATCTGGGCTTGAACTTTCTGAAGCAGCGCCACTGTCTTACATGATTTTAACAGAGAAATGAAGTGTTCTTCAAGGAGTCGGTGGGGATGCTTCTGGATCGAATCTAACAAGAGCTTCGCTATCTTTCCCGAAAGAAAAATCTTAATTCAGTTATTCAAACTCCAAAGGTTAGTTCAATGATCAAACAACAGATAATCAAACAAAAATTCCAGAATTTTACCCCTGTTTGAAGAAAAAAAAGCTGTTATCGATTTTCGGAAAATTTGCAGAGATGACCCAGTCAAAAGGGGATATTTGTGCTGATGGTCTATTTTGGGAGGTCCACTCGAAATTTGGCTTCACTTTTCAAAGCACTTGAAATTTGGTCTTTTGATGTCATCACTACCTGAATTTGCCACTTTAACCCCCTTCCTTCCTTCTTCTACCTTCCTTTTTTTTTCTTTTTTCTGCTTTTCTTCTTCTCCTTCTTTCTTTTTGGTTTCTTTTTCGACGATGTCAAAAAAATTTCTTTTCCAAAGATTTTTGTTTATGTCGTCCTATTTTTTTTCATTTTCATTTTTCCAATGAGATTTTCTTAATCAGAATGAAACAAGAGTGAATTTTCTTAATCAAATGGGAGGAAAGAACAACGTTGCTTAGAGGAAGAAGTGAAGCTTTGACACGACCAACTCCAGTGAATGAAAACGAGAGTGAGAGAGCAAAAATTAGAGCGACATTTAGAAAAATGTCTGAGTTTCATTTTTAAATAATAGATCTCGCTCTTGCTCTCGCCGAACTTACCAGGAATTACAACTTTCTGTCACTTTTCCCGTAAAGTGCTGATTAGAACTTTATGGGAAAAGTGACTGAGAGTCGTAATTCCTGGTAAGTTCGAGTGACAGAGAGTCGTAATTCTTGGTAAGTTTGAACTTCTAAGAGAATGTGAGCGAGAGCGAGAGTGAGAGCTTCTCTTTCATAATCCTATTTGCAATGTCTATGTGAGATGAAAGGCTAGTGGCTTGACCAGGAAATTGATCCTCTACAGCGATTTTAAAATTAGCCATTACTTACTACATCAAGCAAACAAAAAACAGTTAAACTCTCGCTCACGTCTCTCATTAGTGTGCCTCATTCTCGCATTGTGAACGAGTGAGAACAGGCATTGTGAAACGAGAACAGGTTGCGAAATGAGAACAGGTAACGAGCATTGTGAATCGTTGTAGAGGATCGATTTCCCGATCAAGCCACTAGCCTTTCATCTCACATAGGCATTGTAAACAGGATTGTGAACGAGAAGTTCTCGCTCTCACTCACGTTCTCTCTCGCTCTCAAAAGTTCGAACTTACGAGGAATTACGACTCTCTATCACTTTTCATGTAAAGTGCTGATCAGAACTTTATGGGAAAAGTGATAGAAAGCTAATTCCTAGTAAATACCAGGTTCTAGAGTAAGGAAGATACTAAAGGAACTTTTGGCGATGAGACTTTCGAAGCACTTATTCTTTCTGATAAGTGAAGCTATTCAACTTATCGAGAAGAAATTACGTCTCTCTATCACTTTTTCCATAAAGTGGTGTTCAGAACTTTACAGGAAAAGTGACAGAAAGTCGATTCCTTCCCGGTAAGTCCAAACTTACCCAGAAGGAAGCTCCATGTCACTTTTCCCATAAAGTACTGAATACCACTTTACGAGAAAAGTGACAGAGAGTCGTAATCTGATAAGTTCAGCAAGAGAGAGAGCTAGAGACCAAGATTTGTTGTTTAAAAATGAAACTCATACGTTTTTCCAAACGCCGCTCTCTCGCTCGCTCTGATTCTCGCTCTCTCGCTCTCGTTCTCGCTCACCAAAGTTGGTCACGTTAGAGCTTTGACTTTTCCCATTGGAGCTTCGCTTTTTCCTCCTAGTAGTGTCGTTATCTCCTCCCATCTGATTAAGAAAATTCACTCTTGTTTCATTCTGATTAAGAAATCCCACTAGAAAAAGAAAAATGAAAAAGAATAGGACGACATAAACAGAAATCTCCAAAAAAGAAAAAATTTTGATATCGTCGAAAAAGAAATCGGAAAGAAAGAAGGAGAAGAAGAAGAAGAAGAGCAGGTAAAAATAAAAAAGAAAAAAAGAAAAGAAACTGCAAAAAAGGGAAGGTAGAAGAAAGAAGGAAGTGAAGTTAAAAGTGGTAAATTCACGTAGTGATGATATCAGTAGAAGGCAAATTTCGAGTGGGCCTCTCAAAATGGATCATCTGTACAATCCCTAGTCAAGAGGCCCAAAATGTCAAATGCCCACATTTTAAAAAAAATGTCAATTGACCTTCTGCTAACGTCATAGGTATGTCGAATTACAAAAGTGCCCTCACCTCAAAAATCCTCGTTCCTCCTTTATCATTCCATGTGCTTCAAGTGTAATGGCTATCTCTCATTCTCTCGCTCTTTCGCTCTCTCTCTTTTCTATATTCTGAGTTATGAGCTTGAAATTCATCTCGCTCACTTGCAAGCAAGACCGTCCGTCCGTCCGCCCATCCATCACCAACTTTCAAATCAAACTGATAAGTACATCTTCAAACTCAACGACTATGAAGTGCACTAATATACTGTGTGAGTGCACTGATATAGTGATGCACATAACAAACGAGAGTGGGAGATAACGAGACAAGTGATAGAGCAAGATTAGAGAGTATTTTGTACTTGATTTATAATAGGTAAGACTTGTCAAAGCGAGAGCAAGATTGAGTAAGACTAGCAAGCTCATGTAAATGTGTTGTAATTGTCTTAACTCAAAATTACATGCAGCGAGAGTGAGAGCGAGATTGAGACAGAGAGAATGAGAGCGAGACAAATGACAGTTCATATATACAGCAGACAGTATAAACATTTTGATCTATTTACAAATTGTGAGTATAAACATGTCTTGCTCTCACTCGTTTCGGTCTCGTTAGTCTCGTCTCGCTGTCTCTCGCTCTATTTGGTATCTCTCTCTAATTATATCCATCTTCAACGCTCTTTCTAAATCTCTGATTATATGCATCTTCAACTTCAATGCCAGTCAGATGATTTCAAAATGCAAAGACACAAATAAACCTCTAAAGAGACTATCGATTACTAAGCCCCCAACTATGAAATCGATTGATTTCATATGGACAACTAAGCACAAAAAACATGCAAATGGATACGGACGGTGGAATGACGAAGGGGGAATTAAGGGTTTTTAAGGTGAGGGCACTTTTGTAATTCAACATATCCATGACGTCAGTAGGTCAATTGACATTCTTTTTTTGTGGGTCATTTGGCTTTTTTGGCCTCTTGATTGGGTCATTCGTACAAATTCCCAAGGAAATTTGTACGGATAACCCAAAAATTGGGCCAAAAATGTCGAATGACCTGTATTTTCAAAAAAATGCCAAATGACCATTTGCTCACGTCAAGTTTAGATACAATTACCAAAATGAACTCGCGCATGTGGAAAAGCTGATCATGCTCTTGCTTTCGCTCTTTCTCTCTCGTTGTTGTTCTCTCGCTCTCTCTTTCTTCCTCACTCACAATCGCTCTCTCTCTCATTGTCGTTCTCTCGCTCTCTCACTTTCTCTTCCTTCCTCACTCACAATCCCTCTTATCTCTCTCTCTCCCTCACTCTCGCATCGGGTCATTTCGCTCTCTTTGATATAACTTGTCTCTCTTGCTCTTGCTAGTCTTGCTCTGTCTAGTATCGCCCTCTCTAGTATAACTCGTCTTCAACCTCAATGCCATCAGATCATTTCGAAACACAAAGACACAAATAAAACCCTAGAGAGACTACCGACTACTAAATCCCTAACGACAAAATCGATTGACTTCATGTGCACACCATGAAAAATCAAAGTTATACAAATTGGAAGTCACTTATAAGATTGATTCGAAAGTCCGCGACGGATCGACGAACGACCTTGTTTGCAAGGGAGCGATGGGTTTCAAATTGAACTAGATCACTTTGGAAATCAAAGAATAGAAAAGAGAGTGAAAGAGCGATAGAAAGTCATTAGGTTTGAAGAGCGTGGAGTAACGAGGAACGAATAGTTTATGAGTGGAGGGCACTATCATAATTCGGCATGCCCATGACGTCAGCAGAAGGTCAATAGACATTTTTTTAGAAATATGGGTCATTTGACATATTGGGCCCAAAAATTGGGTCAATCGTACAAATTTCCCAACTCTAGAGTCCATATCTCAGCTCTCCTACGACCAACGCACTTCTCTAGTATGTTCAGGCTGTTATCCTAAGAAGACCAGTTTTTGAGACATGCCAATTCTCTTGGAAAATAGTTGCCCCAAAAAGCAAAAAAAATTCTACTACTAACATCTTTCTAAAAACTTGTTACATCTCTTTTGTTCTTCTCTTTCATCAACCAAAAAACGAAAATTCAATGTGATTTAAAAGTGAAGATGCTTAAACTTAGTTTACTCCTTTTATAAGCATTTTTAGAAAGAACACGAAACAACGTATGAAAACAAATGGTCATTTAGCTAAAGTAGAGTTGTATCGACAAAGATATAATCAAAATAAATCATATGAGTAGAAAAGGTGTGTAATTGCTAACGTCATGATATGGTTATACTTCCCGATACACCACAAGGATGTGTCTCAATAGTTCATGTATGGAAAAGGAATAACCTATTGTGCATATGGATATCACTCTACGCCAATATGACAATAATTGGAATATACACTTGGTGATGGTTTTTCAAAGCTTATGGTTTAGCTATCAATATTATCTTTAAAAATTTCTAATATTTGAATAATATTGAATGTTTAATTGACATTGATCTATAGTACGCTATTTGAGATATGAACGTTTATTTAGTCTGAAGAAAGTTTTATTAAAGTTGTTATGAAACATACCCACTAAATCTTTTAGCTCATTCTTTTATTTTCTTTTTTCCACCAAGTTGTTCTTGAGTTTCAATCAAAGTTAACTATGCTATCTATTTCGTCATGTGTCATATAACACAAAGTATGTACATTTAGCTAGACTTTAGTGTAAGTTAAGAATGTATGATATGTCTGTGAATGCTAAGAAAGTATAAGAGAAGTTAAATTTAAAAGCAAAAAGAGTTTTGACAACATATACCATTCAACACTTGAAGTCTGTTATCGTCACATCGCATCCTAGGTTCTATGAGGTAATACAGGGTAGGATATGACAATAAGCTTGCAAGTCCCATATAAATTCTAAGTTTACCTTTTGTACAAATATAATAACAATTAGGTGCATAGTTCATTACAAAGGAAAACTACAGATGCTACAAAAGTGATAGTGATAATAAAGAAAATTATGATTACGAACAGTTCATTTTCAATATATACATAATTATTCTATTAATAATATAAAGTTTCAATATATATGATATAATCATACAAATCTTCGAATACAATGAAACTATAATTCGATATTGAGGTGGGTTCTCAATTCATCTCATACCAACTTCTTAATTAAAACATATTTATTTTTTTTTCTGTATAATCATATACTCAGAACATTTAGAATTCATGTAAAAGTATACGTTGAAGTTGTTATGGGTGAATCTTCCGTGAAGATGCCTAGGTGCATCTACTAGCCCTTCATGTTTATGTTTTCTCCACTTGTATCTTGAGCAATAATCTCTTTTTATTATATCAATAAAAAAATTGATTTTTTATTTTATATATATATATATATATATATATATAATTCAGTGTTCCTAACTAAATCATATTTTTATACTAAAACCACGTGCAGCACATGCACAAACTAGTTGATTAAAAAGCAAGGTTACAGCCATACAGTCATGTTACAAAATATTTAGTCAAGGGTAAGCTATCCTTGATGACTAGACGAAACATAGCATAATATCCCCTGCTGCTCGTGCTCCCCCACAAACAGAACACAGCTTCAGCTACAGTCTATCCTGACTAGCTGTTGGAGGAGAATTTCCATTTCTCCCCTTCCTAAGTATATATTTTAATAATAGTAGTTCCCAACCAAGCCCTAAACTCCCAACAACATTTACAAAACCGATAGCACAAAAGAATTTCTTTCTGTCAGAACGTTCAAAAATATATGTAGGAAGTAGGAAGGCAACTTCCGATCCCGTACAAAACTATCTATAGTCAAATAAGATCAGAGCAGGTGTTTGATGCTGTGGAGAAAATCCCAGTAATAATTAAGCATATGATCTTCAGGTACTACTTCATTCCAATATCCAGTGCAGAATATTGCATGTGCATCAGCTCCATACCTGTCTCCAATCAAATTTAGCTTAACACACATCCTAAGACAAGTTGCTCTAGGAAAGCTGATAAATTTTGGTACGGTGAGGGCATGTATGTGGAATTTATTCATGTCAAGCAACATCATTCAGAAAAATACCAATACCAATATCATAATATATAAGGCATAATGAGCAATACAAGGAGAAATATAGAAACCAAAGTAATTCAAGTAACTAGATGCCTCCCTCGAGCAAATTCAACTGATTTTTGTCATATCCAAAATCACTTTGAGCATGTCTTTACTCACGCAAAAATCAATTTAATACTTAAACTTTTCACTTTTGAATGTATTTTTCATGTCATCAAAATTGATTTTGAATGATTCAAAAACATATTTTGAAGTGATTTTGAAAATAACAAAAGTGATTTTGACCATTTCAGAATCACTCCCAAACATGTCTCACTATCCTATGAACCAAGCTTAGGCTTCATAGTTAACACTAATAGTCTGAGGAAACAAGTGCAAATTTAGGGGAAGATTCAAGAGTTACTTTCAAGAGCTTCCTTTCTACCTCAAGCCACTAACTTAAGCTGAAAGTACCCTTAACATGAACCAAAACAAGATGATCTTTGCCACAAAATTATAAGTACTGTCTACTACTACAAGCATCCTCGTTGTCATTCATGTGAGGTGTTCCATCGTGAGTACGGGTTCCAATTCAAGTGATCTTTGAAGCTTCTTCAATTCTTTGATAGAAATCAAAACCGAATCAAATTATATTGAAATATAGAAGATTAACCAAGTAATTTGAAGAACATGAACTCCCTTTCCTGAGATCAATCTAATAGGAATGCTATTAGGATAGAAATAAGTTTGAAAACGAATAGAAAAATTTACACAAAACTTAGAAAGAGAACACCAAGAAGAAACAATGATCCTTGCAGCTTCAAAACAATCAAGTCAATGGAGGGACTTAACATGGAGTTCTCTTTGATTCCTCTTCAACCAAAATTCAACAAGTAAGGCTTTGACAACATTACACCATAGCAATGGGGAATGAGGCTAAGTTTGTGGACCAACTAGAACTTAAAAGCAAATTCTTTGAAAGAGTCTCCAAAGTCCCAGTGAATATGAAAGATTGATAACAAATTCTTCCAACATGCTTACAAAAAACAGCTTTATAAACTTCTTTATCTATGACTTTTGTACTGTCAAGGACTGATATAACTTTGAATCTTTCAGATGAAACCAAACTCCAAATACAAAAATCAAGATGAGACTCCACTAATTTGCCCCATAAAGCATGTAATAACTGTTGAAACTCAGAAATTCCAGCATCTTTTATCATTCTTCAAAACTAAAAGCCCATGATGAAGCCTCCCAAACCAAGATTGCCTTCCTTCTGAGAAATGGAGACCAAAACCCATTTCACGAGATGAATCACCTTTCTTCCTTTATTCCTTCCATAAAAAAGACCAGCCATCTTCCTTTGAACTCCAGATAAATTTAATAAGAATACCAACCACTTCCTCTTTCTTTGTTTCCTGGATTAAGACAACATCTGGATGCTGATTTTGGAGAGAACTTTTCAGGACAATCTGTTTTGATCTCATTCCAGGTGATAATTTCCATCACTTTTCAAAGCAAAACAGTCAAGGCTGCTGCTAAATATGATGAGGGGCTTTTCCAAACTTCAAACCACAATTCTCAATTAAAGATGAGATTACAGAAGGAATTAAAGATGATTCAATCAGAGAACTTAAATGTTTGAGACTGATTAGACTTTTCTCCAGAAGAGTTTTGATATAAACTTGCAATATCTTCTTCAATGTATTCATCCACCACTTCTGGAACAGAGTTCAAAGCCAAGATATGAGGTTTTTCACTGCTTACACTTACATAAGATTCATCGTCCAATTTGTCTTCAATCAAAAGGTGTTCTGAATTCAAGTGGCTGAGCACCTCCTTGATAAACTTATGTTTTGAATTAGGAAGTGAAATAACAAAGGCATTGAGAGCCTGAGTTGGACGATGTCTCGAAGACCTTTTTTTTTTTTGTATATATTTTTTCAAAATCAAAGCTGGAAGTTGTGCAAAAACATAACTTTCTTCCATAACTTGCCAAAGTAGCCTCCTTGATGAACTTATGTTTTGATTCTCTTGGAGTTGTACTTTTTAAGTTTTCCAGTTATTTTGTATACTTATATTTTGAGCGATAGTCTCTTTTCATTTTATCAATGAAAAGTAGTGTTTCCTTTCAAAGAAAAAGATAAAGATTAAAAAGAAAAGAGTGCATAAGGATAGGCTAAATTACTTGCCAACACCAGGAAGCTGGGTGACATGGCTCCAACTTTCTTTTAAATACATCTCAGATAAACGCTGCATTGTTCGTGATCTTTTTCTTTGTAAACCAAGAGGTCGAATGATATCTTCTATCTGCTCATGTGATACCTCCAAAGCAGCCTCTGCATTGGGACACAAACTGAAGAGTTTTGGTATTACTTCTTTTGCCTGCAATTTTCAAAATGACAGGTCATACATAGAGTCAAATTGAAAGTTTAGAAAAAAAAAAAAAAAAAAAAAAAAAAAAAAAAAAAAAAAAAAAAA
>QLSR01001495.1:2835614-2884397 GCA_031780015.1 Citrullus colocynthis
AAAAAAAAAAAAAAAAAAAAAAAAAAAAAAAAAAAAAAAAAAAAAAACCCTATAGGACTAAGGGTGCATAATCAGGAAACAAGGAGATGAAATTATCAACGATGGGTTAACAAATTGGCAAAGAAACAAGCAATGACAAAAGGTTAATGTAGTAATCAAACTGCTCCAAATTCTGGTTGTGATAATAAATTGTTCATTTGCGTTTCGTTCCCCCAGGATTCCTTAGAACTCGGACACATTTGTACAACCTATAGAACAGATCCTGTTCAAGTAAGGTCATAGCTCCCCCACCATTCATAAATACATGTAGGATCAAGAAGATGATGGCTCCAACATGCTTGTACAACCATGGACCAAAGACCAGGTGTAGGAACTTCACTCTTTAGGGAACAAATATGTCCATCAACGATGATACATCAGATTTCTATATATATATAAATCAGAAACTTCTACATTCCACTCTATAGAAGTAGGAACAAAAATTTTCAGATTTCCTTTTAAACACAAGACAAAGTTTACATTGATATTTGAACAGTCAACGCTAATATAAAGAACCCCCTTTGAGAGTTACAAGAAAGCAAGAGAGCAAGAGTTCAGTTAATCAGACATTCAGACTTGAAGAATAATAACAAAGATTGACTAGAAGTAGCACACATAGTTGCTGTTTGACCTAATTTAGTTTCAGCCTATTATCCACTTCAATTAATCCTTGGTTTCTGTCCCTCCAAATTCTGAGGTAAAAAAAAGCTTTATAAACTGATAGACACCCAGTTCTCAAATTGTATTCAAGTAAAAGTGAGGGGTGGGTCTACTACTTGGCGTTGTACGTGTGTATTATCGTTGGACCCAGGAAATGCGAGTTAATTAGGTAGCTGACGGTAATGTTGTGATTTGGAAAGGGAAATGAGTGGTGGAGAGAGTAGGTTTTACGCCATAAGTATGTTGTGCTTGCCCCTTTTGAAAATCCTACTGCATAGCCGTGAGGTAGCAAAACTGTAATGAAAGTAAATCGAATTCATGTGCTATGGGGAAAATATAATACCATGCAGAATTGGAAATTGCATACAAGATCAAGTACATGTATAGCAGATGATAAATACCTGCTGCCCAGTTGTCCGGTTAAGGAGCATACATATGACTAGAACCCTCCAAGGGTCGTAGGCATGATCCTGTTGGAGAAGGCGAATTCCAGAGGGAGGAGGCTTCCATGTATCATCTGACGATTTCCTTCTATAAGCTTCCAAAAACAACTCTGCAGCAGAAAGAGTGGTCCGAGGTTTAGCAGAACTTGTTTTATCCCTATGTTTCCTTTCATTAACTGGTTTACGGACCCTTTTAACAGATTTCGCACGCTGATTTAGCTGCTCTGTAGCCTCTTGCTGACTGTTCACGGCTTGTTGCTTTGCTGATTTTTGAAAGAAACGTGAGACCATTTGCTCCGTTTGTTGATTTGATTTTGAATTTTGTAAGCAAGGTGAAACTTCTCGATCCACTTCAAGATTCTTTTCTGAATTTTGGAAATAGCGCGAAACAATTCGCACTCGTCTATCTGTTCCTGACTTCTGAACAGAGCGTGAAGCTTTTCCCATTGAATGTTGATTTGTTTTTGAGTTATCGGAGCTGGGGGCTACGTATTTCCTCCTCCTTTTGCTGTAGCCTCCCACCATTGATCTTTTACTTGTCTGCTCTGTGAAATCGGCATCATCATCCTCATTATTGGCTGCTCGTTCCTTCTCCGAGTTTTGAAAGTATCGTGGGACAATTCGTTCACCTTGTTGGGTTGATTTTGAGTTTTGGAAATATCGCGAAACCACACGGGCCCCTTGTTGAACTGGTTCTAAATTTAGGTCAGAATGCGAAGTTGTTTGCACCATTTTTTTATCAAATCCGAATTCTCGGTAAAAACGTAACACTCTACGTGCCAGTGAAGGCTTTCTTGGCGGGTAATGGTCTGCTTTGGCATTTTGAAGATCGTCTAGTGTTAAAATAGGAGGCTCGTGCGCTTCAGAAGAGAGGGATGTTACCGGAATCTCACAGTTTGGACAGTTTTGAAGATCATCAGAAGGGCAAATGGGAATCTTGCGGGCTAAGGGTTTGTTCTGATGATTCTTGGGTTCTGAAATTTGGAAACCCTCAACAGTGGAAATTGGAGAGTGCTGGGTCATGAGAATCGTAGTGTTTTGGGTAAAATCCTGGGACGTAGGGTTTTGTTGAGTGGATTTGGAAGGAGGAAAGCAAAATCTGGAGCGCGAACTACCTCGAAAGGCAAATTGGGAAAACAAATCGTCGGGAAATGAAGAAGAGGACGGAGGGGTGAGGTTAGGATTGATGCTTGCTGTTGCAGTCATGGCGGGATTTGCCACAGAACACCAAGAAATGATCGCTTCATTACCTTCGCGCGCTTTCTCCTCTGGGTTATAAATTTTGGAAAGCTGGAATGCAATACAGTTGCTTGAAATAGATGAGTATTGGAATACACGAATGCATCAAATCAAATCAAATATTACATTACATTATAATCTCATTGCATTACTGTCTCCAAATACCTTTTTTTCATCGAAAACTTTTTAGGACAGGTTTGAGTGGAAAATTTACAAAAATATGACAATTTAAAAAAATATAGTTGTTTGCAAATATTTATGGATATGTAGTTGTTTTTCTCGATAAAAGAGATTTTTTTAAAAAAAAGAAAATCTTAACCGTTTCTCAGTCCATCGCACCAACAAATTTTATGTAAAATTGGCTAAAATTGGTCACAAGTTCAACAAATTTTATGTAAAATTGGCCAAAATTGGTCACAAGTTCAACTTGCGAACTTTTCTTTCAAACACCTATTTTCTTTGTTTGAATTTTTTTTGGGGAGAAATTTCGTTTTTTCGAATCCATTTGAATCTAATTTTTTCTATAAATTGGTTAAACTAAACTTTCAAAATTTTCATTCAGATATGTTAATAATTCAAAACTAATATTTTGTTTTGATTATGGTTGATAATCAAGATATAGGTACCAAAATCTAAACTTGCAAACTTAGATAATTCAAAAGATTTTAAATTACTTATGATAACATAAATATATAAAAAATTTTATGTGTTTTTTATTTTGATAATCCCTAATAGTTAAAAGAAAATATTTCTTATTTTGATTAGGATTATTTGATTATCTTCCCAATTTCAAATTTTAATTTAAACCAAAGTTTCTTTTTTAATTTCGTTATAATCTCCTTAAAGTTTCTTTTTTAATTTCGTTATAATCTCCTTTTAATTTCAAAATTTAATACTTGGTTAGTTAAATAAATGTCTTTCTCACCCATCACATCCCTAAAGCTACAATATTTTTCCAAATAATTTCAATTTTACAATATTTCTCTAAACATTTTTTAAATCTATAATTTGCTTTTCCAATTTATCCATATTTTAATTTATAAAATTTAAATAATAAGTAAGAAAGATTTGTATTAACTTTGACGAGACTACAAAGTTAGATATGTTAGTACTGACATTCCAAACTTGATTTTTAAAATTTAGGTTTGGATTGATAACTATTTCACTTTTTTTATTTTTTATTTTCTATTTTTAAAAATCACGTCTCTAAACACTCATTTCATGACCCATTTTAGCATTTGACTCTTTTCATTATATTAATGAAAAGTTTGTTTCCCTTAAAAAAAAAAAAAAAAAAAAACTTTAACCCATTTTAGTTCATGTACTTTTACTACAAGAATTTTAACTTGTTCCGACATTTTTTTCCCGACACATGTATTTTCGTCGGCACACATGACCTTTTTCGCGACGCAACGTCATTGCGTCGGCTAAAATATACAATTGAAGAATTTTTTTCTTCATATATCTGCCGACGCAATATGGGTCATATGTCGACGCATTGTGACATAGGAAAGGTCAATATAGAACAAAAGACCACTTTTTTTTCCCAAATATATGCCGACGCATTGTTGGATGATTGCCGATAGAAGAAGGCGTCGGCCAAAGCTCACCAAAAATAGGGTTATTTTAGTGTTTTAGGCCGACACATTAGGGGTCATATGCCGACGCATTGTGTGTGCTGATTATTGAGTTCTTCTCTGTTTATTTTTTCTGTCTATTTTTCTTGTTCTGAAATGAAATTATCATTATTGGAATGTTGTTTTTTATGATTCTATTCCATATTTTTGATGTTCAGAATATTGCTCAAAATGATGACAATGAGTTGTTAGATCTTTTAAATGATTTGCAAGGACCGATGAGAGAAATGGAATATGATGAAGATGAAGAAGAATTTAGGGATGAAATGCCTAATAACATTGAACAAAGTGATACTTCAAACATTTTTTAGGAGTTGATGGATGAAGCACGTAACTCGTTATACCCTGGTTGTACAAAATTTTCCTCATTGAACTTCTTGGTGAGGTTGATGCATATTAAAGTTCTCAATAATTGGAGTAACAAATCCTTTGATATGCTACTAGACCTGTTGAAAGATGCCTTTCCAGTTGGATCCTATATACTAGTTCTTTTTATGAAGCCAAAAGAAAATTACGTGACTTAGGACTAGGATACGAGTCTATTCATGTTTGTAAGTATGACTGTGTTTTATTTTGGAAAGGTATTCTAATGGTCAAAGTTGTCCAGTGTGTGGCGAGTCTCGATACAAAATGAAGGATGGAACAAGTAAGAAGATTCCAAACAAAATTTTATGTCATTTTCCATTAATACTGAGGTTGAAGCGATTGTTTTCATCAAAACACATTGCTACTGAGATGCGATGGCATAAGGATAAACGGGTTGAAACTGATGGTGTGTTGAGACATCCAGCTGATGCTGAAGGGTGGAAATGTTTTGATAGAGAGTTTCCTCGATTTACTTCAGACCCAAGGAATGTTCGGTTAGCCCTAGCTTCAGATGGCTTTAATCCATTTGGGAATATGAGTATTGTGTACAGCATGTGGCATGTGGTTCTTGTTCCTTACAATTTGCCACCGTGAAAGTGCATGAAGGAATCTAATTTTTTCATGTCTTTATTTATACCAGGACCAAAGTCTCCTGGAAAAGAAATTGATGTGTACTTACAACCGTTGATTGAAGAGTTGAAAAAGTTGTGGACTCCTAGCATTCGTACTTATGACAGCATGAGTGGGCAGTATTTTCAATTACATGCATGTTTGTTGTGGACCATTAATGACTTTCCTACATACGGGGACTTGTCAGGATGGAGTACCAAAGGTTATCGAGCATGTCCCACTTGTAAAGAAGATAGATTGTCATTTAAGATCAGAGGAAAAATCTCTTTTATGGGACATCGACATTATTTTCCAAATAACCACAGTTGGTAGGAGTAAGCAACATGATGGTAAATTGGAACGTAGACCTCCACCCATTGTAATGAATGGAGATGACATCCTAGAACAAGTGAATGCAATAGACTTTCCAGTACTAAGTAAGCATCCATCCAAACAAGATAAGAAAAGAAAGTGGACCATTAACTGGACAAAAAAAAGTATATTTTTTGAGCTCCCATATTGGTCTAAGCTAATGCTACAACATAAGTTAGATGTCATGCATATTGAAAAGAATATATGCGATAGCTTGCTTAGGACTTTGATGAATATTGAAGGAAAAACAAAAGACACGACAAATGCCCGTTTGGACCTTGAAGATTTGAATATACGAAAGGACTTACAGCTAAAAAAAGAAGGAACTAGATTTGCAAAACCACATGCTGCATATACTTTTACTCTATTTCGTTGGGATAAAGTATATGCCAACGCATTGAATTGCATCGAGATAAGGGTATTTATGCTGACATGTCTATTTTCATCGGGACAAAGTTTCGGCCGACACAGCATAATGCGTCAGCAAAAGTAAACTTATGCTGCATCGAGATAAGGGCATTTATGCCGACGCATCTACTTTCATTGGGACAAAGTTTCTGCCTACGCATAGAAGTAGACTTATGCCGCGTCGAGATAAGGGTATTTATGCCAACGCTTCTACTTTCATTGGGACAAAGTTTCTATCGACACAACAGAATGCGTAAGCATAATTGATTTTTCGTTGGGAACGACTTCTCTCGACGTGGATGTGTCGACGTTTTTACCGACGCAAATTTTTTGGTCGGCATAAGTTTTACTGACGAAATTGAAACGTCGGCAAAAGCGAAAATTCTTGTAGTAAGATATTTTGGAAATCTTCAGCCTCTCCATACTTAGTAGCATCCTTCATATTGAAGGCTGAAATAATACCAGATATCCACAACGATGAACACCTAGGTATAGACATAACAATTGCAAGAAATATTTAAATAACATGGAATACTAACAAATAAAAGAAAGCCAACATAATGTTTCTTTTGTCAGTTAACAATCAAATGAGTTGCAGGCCTTGTTCTTGGTGATTTGGTTTGATAGGTCTTGTTTTTCGTTTTCTAGGAACTTTTCTCATGATCTCACGTGTTTTGCTTGTTTAAAGTTGGCTCGTCTCAAAGCCTCATCATGTTGCACTCTTTTCCATTTTTATCGGCTCCTTTATATTCATATTTCATGTAATATTTGGGTTTGTTTATTTTCCTTTTATTGATATTCTCTCTTGGCATTCTTTTCTTTTCTTCCTTTGGGATTTATGTATCTCAAGTATTAGTCTCTTTTCATTTCATTAATGAAAATTTTTGTTTCCCATGAGAAGTATAGAGATTTGAGGATAGAAGCCTAAAGGACCATACCTTGTGCCAGCATAATGAGGAGAATGTCTAGCAATGAAGGTCAACTTAAAATCTCTCCCATCTAGAGACAATGTACCCTATAAGCAACAAAGAGAGGATCCTTTGTAAAATAAAATGAGACTCAACGAAAAATGAAATTGACAAGCATATTCTTCAAGCAAAATGCGCTTGAAACATTTAAAGTGATCAGTGGACCATTTACCAAACAATAAAAAACAATGTTATCTGCCTTACTAGTGAGTCATATTGAACAATCACCATCAACTACGATCATATGCTACCAAATTTCAATCCAATATTAACAAATTCCCAACTCCTTGTTTGCATAATTATAGAACAAGATTTCATAGAAGAAATAATGGAGGAAAAAAAATCAGCGACTAAATAAGGCAAGGTCTTTTTAAGTCCACACACTAAACTATTTGATTCCTATGATATCAGAAAGCCATCCAGGAAGCACCAATTCCTCACATGCTTGAAAAAGCCATAGACCAAAGCAACCGTCCAAATGGTGTTATGCAGGTGGTTTCGGATTCCACACAAGTATAGTTTCATAAAGGACATGACCTGTCTCATTATCACATATATTTTTTTGTAGGCTACGCATAACTTGGTATGAGTAGCTAGAAGAAGTCGTTTGTGAGATCCACCAAACATAGGAGCTTCTTGTATCTAACATCACCAAGAAACAAAAAATAAATAATACATTAATTAAGTCGTAATGCTTACATGGGAGGGTGAACAATGGATCCTCACATGCGAACCTAAGTTAAGACTCCCCCAAAATGCTCTCTCCTCTCTCCTCCTCACCCAACCTTCTCCAGATTCAGCTTCAAGCTAAGTATTAGTCTCCAGTTAAATTTTCTTCAGTTTGGATTGTTCGGATTGTTCTATCGATAAGTATTTTTTTTTCCTACCTCTCCGTTAGTTTCTTTTCTTCATTTATTTTAATTCTGGATTTAAGGAATTTCTGTATAAGTGGCTTTTACGTCTGCATTTGGTTCAAAGACAATCTCTTTTTTTCTTTCTTTTTTCTTTTTTTTTTTATAGAAAATTTGAAAAACAAGAAGTCTGTTCCTCTTTCTCCTTCTCATTTATGCTGGTTTGAAAGTTCATTAGTCGATTTATTGCATCACACAATGTATTCGAATTTATTTTGACAGGATAGATATGAAAGGGGTAAATCTCGCCTCTCGAAGCTTTAGAACTCTACTAGCTGGATTATTGAGTGTGTTGTTTAGCCTTATTCTGGTGGTAGAAAGCTTTCTTTCTCTTTCATTTTTTTTTTCTAGTAACAAACACCTTCATTAAGATAAAAATGTACAGAATGATTTAAGACCAAGCTCACCAAAAGAGGAAGGAATCCCTCCAAAAAAACAGACTGCAACAATACATAATAGAGCCTAAAAATCGTCTCTTTTTTTTTTTTTAGAAAATTTAAAAAAAAAAAAGTCTGTTCCTCTTTCTCCTTCTCATTTATGCTGGTTTGAAAGTTCTTTATTCGATTTATTGCATCACACAATGTATTCGAATTTATTTTGACAGGATAGATATGAAAGGGGTAAATCTCGTCTCTCGAAGCTTTAGAACTCTACTAGCTGGATTATTGAGTGTGTTGTTAGCCTTATTCTGGCGGTAGAAAGCTTTCTTTCTCTTTCATTTTTTTTTTTTTTGTTTTTTTTTTTTATTTTTTTTTTATTTTTTTTTTATTTTTTTTTTATTTTTTTTTTTTCTTTTTTTTTTTTTTTAATGAGACAACTCTTTTTATTGAAGTGATGAAAAAGAGAATAATGCTCAAAATACAATATACTAAATAAAATTCTAACTACAAAACCAGCCAGACCAATCCAATAATTAAGTGTTTAAAAAAACAGCAAATACAAACATAAAGAAAGCATTAAGCTAAAAAATAAATGGACTCCAATTTAAGCATAGATCTAGAATAGAAAAATCTACAAAAGACTTAGAAAGAGTGCACGAGGAGGAAGCGTTCATCCAAGCAACTTGAAAACAATCCATCCAAGCGAGCGATTTATCATGAAAGACCCTTTGGTTTCTTTCAAACCAAAATTTAGCAAGAAATGTTTTAACTGCATTAGACATATCAACTGAGGGCTAGGCTTCAAGGCTGGACCAACCAAAATCTACACCACATTGTCTTTAAAGTCATCACCAAACACCCAACTGATGTTGAAGAAAGAGAACAAATGCCACCAACAATGATTTTCATAACAACAACCAAAGAAAGGTGTTGCAAGTCTTCACTTTCAACCATACAAAGAGTACAAACAGAAGGAGATAATCAATGAGAGGGGAATGTTTGGCCATCTATATTGCTTACTTATAGTAGAAAGTGTAATATAGGAAAAGGGTTGGTGTGTGGGAGTGTGGCTACTGAGAGAAAGGGGTAATTGGGTTAGTTATTTTATTTATGTTGTATAAACGGGGAAATTATAAGGGAGTGATAGGGAAGTTATTTGAAAAGTATTTTTTATTCTCTTAAATTAAGGGAGTTTTGATTAGATTTCACTTATTTGCTAATGGTTTTCAGGTCAATATAAAGAAAACGAGAATCGAAGGCCAAAAGAACCAAACCGAGCCAAAATCAAGTGAAAAAGAGGAAAGAATCACAAAATTTCAAAAAAATAGGACAGAGCTGCGACGCTAGCTTGGCATTGTCAAGGTGCTTTTTCTCGAAAGCATCAATCATGCATAGCGCAGCAGCGCTGGCGTGGCGTTGCAGCTTGGCGCTGAGGGTGGGATTCCATGACACATAACGCCAAATGCCATCTCACAGTGCAATGACGCTACCCTTTTATTTCGGTCAGCACGGCGACGCCATTTTCCAGTTTCGCAGCGCCAGCTTTCCTTATTTGAAAAATCAACAATTTCGGAAAGAAATTTGGGCGGCCAACTCTATAAATTGGAGGGTTTCCAGCAATCCTAATCATAAGAGACATAAAAGAAAAATTGGGAGAAGAATTGGAGAATTAGAGACTTAAAGTGAGGGTTTAGTGCAAGATATAAAGATTCCATGATGCCGGAAGGTTCAAGGATCGTCGGAAGGCAAAATTCATCCTAGAAACAAGCTTGGAAGCCGGATAACTTTTCGTCCCTTTCTTTATTCTTGGACTATTTGTTGTATCTTGTTGTTCTAATGTTGGTTCTATCTATGGAAGCTATGTTAGGCTAAACTTATCATAGTTTTAGGGGTAGATGAATTCGTAGGTTTAAATTGTTGAACACTTTGCTTCTTGAATGTTAATTTGCATTTACGCTTTCTAGCATGATTGTTCTTAATGCTTTTAAATGTTTGATCGACATGTGAATGATTCTATGATTTAAATATTGCTTGGAAAAGTATGTTTAAGTTAGATCATGCATGCTAGACTATCTTTTGAAAACACAGAAAGTAGTTGGATAATGGTAGAGATCGTTGACGAAGGTTTTTAAAGCTTTACTTTATCACCTAGTTTCAAGAAATTAGTAATTAGGGTTTAAGTAAAAGAAAAGATTGCTTTTGAAAGATTCAATTTAGATAAAAGATTTTTAGATCTAGGTGTTGTGTTGATTACTTTAAGAGTCAAGCAATTGTGTTTAATGATACATTTGATGAAATCTATTCCCTAAAACGACTCTTTGTTAATATTTTCCATATCGTGATCACTTTTATTTGCTTTCTTAGATTAGGTTAGCCTAAGTGTCATTATAACTTGGTTCCCTAAATAAAATTGAAATGATCTCTAAATAGCTAAAAGAATAATCAAACCAATTCCCTTAGAACGATACTTAGCCTTACAAGCTGTTTTAACTATATTATAATTTGACCAGTACAGTTGCGGTAAACACGGAAAGTGCGCATCATTATTAGGAGTTAGTTTTTGGTGGTTTCCATTGGTTGTCATCCTGCTTGGGTTGGTGCCTTATCCATTGGTTGTCATCCTGCTTCGGGAGACTGAATTGTATGCTAATAAGAATAAGTGTCAATTCGCTAGAGAACGGGTGGAATATTTGAGTCATCTGATTTCAGGAAAAGGAGTTAAGGCAGACTTAGAAAAGGTTCGGGCTATGTTAGAATGACCTACTCCCTCTAATATTAAGGAGGTTTGGGATTAACTGGTTATTATAGACATTTTGTTCAACATTATGGTGAAGGAATCAAATTTCATGCGGAAGCACATTAACGCATGTACTTTTAGTTTACGTTTTGAATTTACAGAAAATACAGAGAAATTTAAATATATTTTAATTAAGCATGTTTTATTTTGAAGAAATTTAAGAAAAAAGAAAAGACCTTTGAAGAGTTCTTCAATTTTCTCTAATTCTTCAGTGTTTTTCCACAATAAATGATTACGAACACCAAGACTCTGGTCACCTACCACGAGATCTTCCTCGATATTCTCAAGGTGAGAATCACAGCAGAGTTGTGTGGGCTCGCTTGGATTAAATTTGGGAAAGGGAGAAGACAAACTTTTCTTTTAGAGAGAATTGTCAAAAAGATAAGAAGAGAATTTGTAGGGATTAACTTATTTTTTACCTCTCTCTCTTTGTCTTCCTTGTTGTGAATCATATATGTAAGGAGAGATGTATGTGTGGGAGTTATCAAATAACTCCCCACTATCTCGAGTGAAATAACTCCCTAACTCTGCTTTAACCTGTAGTTTATATATTAATCACATTCATATAATTAATATTTGAATCATATTCAAATATCTATTTCTCTAAAAAAAAAAAAGCTTTATATTATCATATATCACATACATTACATTAATTGTATCTAATACAATTAAATCCCTTTAATTAATTTGAACAATTCAAATTAATTCAAAATTAATTTGATTCTCATTATTTCTTATTTAGCTAACGAGGAGGCCTTATGAACTTATAGATTGAAGCTCCAATGATACGAGATTAATTAATTAAACTTTTTAATTAAATTAATCTCTATTCATTAACTACCGGTCACTCCACTAAAGACCGACAACTGCACTGTTCCCACTATAAATGTATTTCTGTGTCCATTGGATATAACCAATCAACAGTCCGTTGACCCTTCACCGTAAGTACAGTTGGGTTAAAATTATTGTTGATAACTTGTAGAAATACAAGTTATTATATTCACTATTTGAAATAATTAGAGTAACTTTAGGGCTAAATACATGGTTTTGGCAGTTGAATTGTGTAATATATATCATCATGCGTTAACACCATTAAAAAAAAAATATACCTGAGAAAATATGAACTTTTCTGTTCTTAATGCAGGATTAAGTAGAAAAGAAGCACAAATAACCCAAGTACTAGAGAGGAAGCTGCTGCGAGAACAAAAGAAGTAAAAACCCATGCGTCAAGCCCAGGCGTCAAGACTGTGCGTTGAGAAGAAAAAGCAGATACAAATGCCTGGGCAATAGCTAGCGTATCAAATATGCAAAAGGATTACAAGTTATCAGATTATGGTAAAAGCAATGGGCTAACGATGTGAAAAGTCTGCGCAGCAGGGCATGAAATTTAATGCAAATATGTCAGGTCATCATGAGTTCACCTTTTCGACACCTATAAATAGCCCAAAGCTTCTCAATTCAAGGAGAAGAGAAAGGAGTTCAAGAGGCGAAAGATCTACACAAATTCTCCCTCACCATAACCAACCTCCATTTGAAGCTCTTCTGTAAGAAGAATTTTGAGAACTTCACAATGAGTGAAAACCTTCATCCTATGCCATTTATGAATCAGATAGCAACCACCTCAAGCCTTCATGAAGCAAGACATTGCTAGTGGCGGTTTGACGTCTTCCATTTCTGTTCTTTCTTCATTTCTCTCCTTCTTACTTATGCTTTGTTAATGACATTCGAGAGAATGGTTTATTTACTTAATATAAGTTCGATTGACGATTATCTTCCATATTAAATACTTTACACCATGTTGCTTGTATGTTGAATGAGTGATGTTAGAAGCTAGTTTTTCTTAAGCAATATTAAATATGTTTACATCTTGATTAATGTATATCTTTAGCTTGCATAGATTTGTTTGACAAAGAAATTTAACAAGCACGACTATCTAGTTTGAGAGAGTAGATGGTTAATCTTTAGCATTTATCAAGACTAGATGAGTTTTAGAGATGTAGTTCATCTTTTGCCAACGCAAGCTTACCATGTGTCTTAGAGATAAGATTAATGTGGCGTCGAAACATCGAAAGATGGATTCTCAAACCCAAAGTTTGTAGGTATGTAAATATACTTAGATATGCTTAAGTAACGACTAACTCCTGCGTTAACTCTATTATATCACATGGTTCCATCATCATTCTTAACGTATGCTATCTGACTGTAAATAACATTTGACTAACATTCTCTGCGTCCACCTCACCTTGTTAATTGTAAGAAATTTTATTTATTCTTTATGTATAGTTTTAGACTCATAAACCCCTTGAACGTAATACTTATACAATCATCGCATAGATTATGCATCTAGTCTCAACGCCTAATTTATCACAAATCCCTACGTTCGACCCTAGACTCACCAGGAAACCTATAGAAGCTTACATTCGAGTTTTTATAAGAAAACTTGCTGATTAATGAACATACTTGAGAAATTCTCGACGCATACTTTGTACTGAAATTATAACAATACTTTACGCACAACAACTATTTTACCCATGTAGTTACATCTAACTCCTTAAGTACCACTAATTCCTCTAATAAACAATTAGTTATGGTTTAACTATAATCAAACCCCTCTTGGGCTAGGAGAGGGTGTGGCACCACATTGTTCAAGCCCCGGAATCAGCCCTTGAGGGAGCAATTTCTCTACTTTCCCTACTAGTAGGGAAGGAGTGAATTCCTTCCTGTGTAGCTGCATTCCCAGCAAACCCCTCTTGGGCTAGGAGAGGGTGTGGCACTATATTGTTCAAGCCCCGGAATCAGCCATTGAGGGAGCAATTTCTCTACTTTCCCTACTAGTAGGGAAGGAGTGAATTCCTTCTTGTGTAGCTGCATTCCCAACAAATCCCTCTTGGGCTAGGAGAGGATGTGGCACCACATTGTTCAAGCCCCAAAATCATTCCTTGAGGGAGCAATTTCTCTACTTTGCCTGCCAGTAGGGAAGGAGTGAATTCCTTCTTGTGTAGCTGCATTCCCAGCTCCCCAATCATATGAATCCCCAAAATGGTAGGCATATTGAGTCAGCGAACTGGCCGCTCTCACCCATGTAAATCAAATGACTGCTCTCATAGGCAGGAGTTCACAACTCACTTAAGATTCAGGTTAAGTCACCTATGGTCATCTTGATGAAATGTAAGTCTCTTCTAGTAACAGTGTTATAAAGAAAGAGTTAACATTTCGCGGTCTGGTCTTATACAAACTCTTTATATAGAATACCCCTCTCACATGTCTCCACATGAATGATCAGAATCAGATCATTTGTAGCACTTTACAACACTTGTGACAACTACAAAGCGAGTCATATTCGTAGCGTCACCAGGATAAAGTACCCATCCTTATCCATCTACTATAGATCATTTAGGTTAGTACTTAAACATGATCCACTTGTATATCTCCATATACATGTTTAAGTTATAGGTAATAACCTTGGATCTTAGTTTATTGGTTTTGGGATAATGCAACTAAATGTTAAATAAAATAACATTTATTTTATTAAATAAATAATTTGTTTATACAAATAAAACTTACAAGCTACAAGACAACAAGATTTAGGGGATCAACCCCAACATATGGAAGCATGTCGTTTCTTTAAGTCAATTGCTAAAAAGATGAGGTGCATTTGAATGGACTAAGAGGCGCAAGAGGCTTTTGAACAATTGAAAAAGGCTATGATGACTTTACCGGTGTTAGCTTTACCTGATTTTAATCAACCTTTTGAAGTGGAAATTGATGCTTAAGGGTACAACATTAGAGCTGTTTTATCTCAGCATAGGAGGATAATTACGTATTATAGTCATACTTTGTCTACCGGGATAGGGGAAAGCCAATGTATGAGCTGGAGTTGATGGCAGTGGTTATGGTGGTACAATGATGGAGACCTTATTTGTTAGGAAGGAAGTTCATAGTCAAAATCAATCAGCAAGCCCTGAAGTTTTTGTTGGAACAGAGGGTGATCTAACCTTAGCATCAGAAGTGGATTTCTAAATTGTTGGGATATGATTTTCAAGTGATTTACAAACCTAGGTTGGAAAACAAGGCTGTTGATGCGTTGTCTCGCATTCCTCCTATAGTGCATTTGGCTCATTTGTCGGCTCCTACTACCGTTGATGTCAAAGTTATTAAAGTTGAAGTTAAGGCAGATCTGAAGTTGAAGGAAGTCATTGAGAAGTTAAAAGCCAATGTTGATAGTGTTCCAAGGCTTTCATGGCAGCAAGGTACGTTAAACTATAAAGGTCGATTGGTGTTATCTAAATCCTCCACTTTACTTCCTATGGTATTGCATACTTATCATGATTCTATATTTAGGGGACATTGGGGTTATTTACGCACTTATAAGAGGTTGACGGGAGAACTTTATTAGGAGAAAGGAGATGTGAAACGATATGTGGAAGAGTGTATAGTGTGTCAAAAGAACAAGTCCTTGGCTTTGTCCCCAGCGAGATTACTCATGCCCCTAGAGATTCCTAATGTTATTCGGAGTGATATTTCCATCGATTTCATTGAGGGATTACCTAAGGCGGGAGGTCATGATGTAATATTGGTAGTGGTTGACCGATTGAGCAAGTATGGCCATTTTCTAGCTCTCAAACATCCGTTTACAGTAAGAACCGTGGCTAATGTTTTTGTCTGAGAGGTAGTATGTTTACATGGATCTCCTACTTCCATTGTTTCGGATAGGGATAAGGTGTTTATCAGTCATTTTTGGAGTGAACTGTTTTGTTTGGCGGGGACGAAACTAAAACTCAGTTCCACTTATCATCCACATACGGATGGACAAACAGAACTTGTTAATCAGAGTGTTGAGGCATATTTACGATGTATGTATGGAGAAAGGCCTAAGGAATGGATCAAGTGGTTGAATTGGGCAGAATACTAGTATAATACCACTTATCAGAGTGCAATAGGAATTTCGCCTTTTCAAGCTGTGTATGGACATCAACATCCACCCCTGTTGTACTATGGAGATACGTCTACTACTAATTCTACTTTGGATCAACAGTTGAAAGAGAGGGATGAAGCTTTACGGGTTTTGAAGGAGCATTTGCGAGTGGCTCAAGATAAAAGGAAAAAAATGGCCGATAGAAAGAGGCAGGATGTGGAATTTCAAGTGGGCGATTGGGTTTCTCTCAAGATCCAACCCTACCGTCAATCTACACTTCAACAACGGCGTAACGAGAAACTATCTCCAAAAACTTTTGGGCCTTACTGTTCGTTTAATTAAATTGAGTTTCTTAGCCATTTGCACACTAGATTTATCATTTCCATATAAGGATGGATCAAGAATTACTCTAATTGATCACGATTAAGCAAGTTTTCCTATAAAGACCCAAGTATAAGCCTTTATAGGTTTCCTGGTGAGTCCAGGGTCAAACACAGGGAATTGAAATAACTAGGCGTTGAGATCAGATTCTTGACTATGCGGTGAACTATACATGTAATATGTGCAATTGCTATTTGTATGTGTAAAACTATACATAAAAAAAATTGAAAAGAATTTCCTATACTAACAATAAGGTGGATGCGGCGATGGTTAGTCATATGTCATTTAGTATCAGATAACATGCGTTGAGAATGAATGGAACCATGCAATAGAAGTAGATTAACGCAAGAATTAGTTGTTACCTAAGCTTTCTAAGTACAATTACATACCTACAAACTGCGTTTGTGAATCCATCTCTTGATATTTCGACGCCACATTAATCTTATTTCTAAGACACATGGTAAGTTTGCGTTGGTAAAAGATGAACTACATCTCTGCAACTCATCTGGTCTTAATACATGCTAAAGATTAACTGTCCACTCTCTCAAGCTCGACAGTCATGCTTACTACTTTTGTTTGTCAGACAAAGTTATGCAAGCTAAAAATATGCATTAATCAAGATGTAATATACTCAGAATTGCTCAAGAAAAACTAACTTTTAACATCTAACTCGTTCAGCATTCAAATATGGTGCAAGGTGTTTAATACGGAAATAGATGGAAGATAATAGTCAATCAAACTCATATTACGAAAATAAATCGTTCTCACGAATGTCAATAACAAAATATAAGCAAGAAGGAGGGAAATGGAAAATAAACAGAAATGGAAGACATCAAGCCACCACTGGCAACTTCTGGCTTCATGGAGGTTTGAAATGGTTGCTATCTGATACATAGATTTCATATGTTGAAGATTCTCACTCACTGGAAGATGACTCTGAAGGTGTTCAGAATTCTTCTCTCAGAAGAGCTCGAAATGGAGGCTGGTTATGGTGAGGGAGAAATAATGTAGAGTTTTCGTCTCTTGAACTGGTCTCCCTCCTCCTCTCTTGAAGCTTTTGGGCTATTTATAGGCGTCAAAAAGTCGATGTCATGATGACCTGACACCTTTGCATTAAATTTCCCCCATGCTGCGTAGTCTTTTCACATTGTCGACCCATTGGTTCTGCCATGATCTGATAACGTGTTATCCTTTTGCATAATGACATGACAGTTTTTGCCCAGGCGTTCGTATCTACTTTTTCTCAATGCATGGTTTCAAAGCATAGTCTCGACGCATGGGTTTCCATTTGTTCTTGCAGCAACTTCGTCTTTAGTACTTGTACTTCTTTTCTTCTTAATCCTGGTTCAAGAACAGAAAAGCTCATAATTTTTCAAGTATTTTCTTTTGCAAATAGTGTCAACGCATGGTGATACATTTTACATAATTCAACTACCAAAATCATGCGTTTTAGCTCTAAAGTTACTCTAATTGATTCAAATGGTGACTATAATAACTTGTATTTCTACAAGTTATCACTTACCGTTTGAAGGAGAGAGTTGGAGCTGTGGCATAACAGCTGGAAAAGGTTTTGGGTTAACACCAAGAGGTACAACAATCAGTTCAACAGTTGTCAGAGACTCATGAGTGGATCACTAAACCAGAAGAGATCTTTGGATATTGGAAGAACCCGATGACGAGAGTATGGGAAGTGTTAGTGGGGTGGAAGGGATTACCAACTTATGAGGCGACTTGGGAAATATTTGATGATTTCAAGCAACAGTTTCCAAATTGTCACCTTGAGGACAAGGTGGTTCTTGAAGAGGAGGGTAATGTTAAGCCACCTATATTGCTTACTTATAGTAGAAAGGGTAATAAAGGAAAAGGGTTGGTGTGTGGGAGTGTGGCTACTGAGAGAAAGGGGTAATAGGATAATGTTAGGCCACCTATATTGCTTTGCGCATCTTTATCACTTATCTTCCTTTAAAAATCATACGATCTCGAATTTATTGATTTGGTTTGAGAACTCCATGTCTTTTTTCTTTGGGTTCCCTCGTCGTTTGTCCAGTAGGGAAACGACGGAGGTTGCCTCTTTTCTTTCTTTATTGGAGATGTGCATCTTTAGGGAGGGGAGAAGGGATGTTCGGATTTGGAGTATAAATTCCAGTGAAGAGTTTTCTTGTAAATCCTTCTTCAGATTGTTATTGGATCCCTCTCCCATTGGGGAGTCTGTGTTCGATTTGATTTGGAGGATTAAGATTCCTAAGAAAGTCAGTTTTTTATTTGGCAAGTCTTGCTTGGTCGTGTAAACACTATTGATAGGCTTGTTAGAAGAAGAACTTCACTTGTGGGGCCTTTTTGTTGTATCATTAATCAGAAGCCGGAGGAAGAAGAATTTGAAATGTCTAAAAATTGTCTTTATAAGAAAGTCCACCAGAGGGTTAAAGCTTAGGAATTTAAGAATTCATGACAAAAAAAAAAAAAAAAAAAAACTTACTGGCAAAATGGCTTTGCGTTTCTGCCCTTAAGCCAAAGTCCCTTTGATGTAAAATTACCGCAAGCAAGTACAACCTCATCTCTTTAAGTGGTTGTTGAATAGATTTAAAAGCACATTCAGAAACTTGTTAAAGGATATTTCCCTTGAGCTCTATCCTTCTCTCATCTTATCCATTGCGTGTGGGGGGGAGGGAAAAAATGTATATTTGAGGTGGGGGATAGACCCTTATGCATGTCATTTTCTCGTCTTTATCGTTTGACCACCTCATTCTGTGGTTAAGGTCATAGTTTGGTTCGAGAGCTCTTTTCCTTTTCATTAGGTTTTCATTGGCTTTATCTGATAGGGAAACAATGGATGTCACGACCCTCTTGTATTTGGTTAAAGAGCTTGATTTTAGGATTGGAGGAAAGGATGTTCATATTTGAAGCCCTAACCCTTCTAGAGGGTTCTCCTGTAGGTCATTTTCTCGTCGTTCATAGGACCCTTTCCCCAATAACAATATTGTATTCTCAACGCTCTATAGGATTAAGATTTCAAAGAAGGAAAAGTTCTTTGTCTAGTAGGTTTTACACGATTGGGTTAGCACTTTGGATTGGCTATCAAGAAAATGGCCACCACTAATAGGCTCATTTTGTTGTACCCTCTATCAAAAGGCAAAGGAAGACTTAAATCACATCCTTTGGAGTTGTTATTGTTAGAATGTTGATAAAATACTAAATTTTGCATAACCCATCCGCTTAAGCTTTTCGGTTCATAAGTGATTTAATAGTGACTATGCGCGCCTTGGGTGCAGTTCTTTCATGGAGGTATTTGTTTTGCAATTTGTCAGCCATAGAGATTTATTTAGGATGATAGGGGAGTTCCTCCTCTAACCACTTTTTAGGGGTAAGGCCGCTTCTTGTAGCTTTCCAGGGTGTGTATTTTATTGAGGGATTTGTGGGGTGAGAAGAACAATGGAGGGGTTAGAGGGTTAGAAAGGAATCCACTGGAAGTTTGGTCCCTTATTAGATCCCACCTTTGGGCTTCCGTAACAAAGACCTATTATAATTACTCGAGAGGTTTTACTTTACAAGGACTAGAGGCCTTTCCTTTACTGGCCTCCTTTTTTGTAGGCTTGTTTTCTTTTATGCCCATATATTCTTTCATTTTTTTTTTCTCATTGTTTCTTCATCAAAATAAATAAATAAATAAAGTTTCATAGGTAGCTTCTCTTCATTATTGGTTTTGAAGATCCATATAAATCATGTGAGCTATAGAGGAGAAAAGGAAGCATTCTGATGTAGCCTAAGTAGCCTCAAGGAGTAATCCTCTAAGAACCAAGCTTGTCAATTTTTTATTAAGATGATAATGTGCCTAATACAAGAGGGAAGACTCAAATTTATAGAGTTTATTACAATGAGGGTAAAAAGGGAATTAATCTAGAATAATACCCAATTAACCCCATTCTTCCTACATCATTCTATCCTTCCAAAAGGAAAACTTGTCATCGAGTTTTAAAAGGAAAAATAAAATAATCAACGAATGAAATAAACTCCTTCAACAGAGTATGACTGAACCAACTTCCTACATCTTGAACAAAAATATTATGATCAAAGAGGTAAATTCAAGACAGAAAATCCAACATTGCCTCCAAAAAAAAAGAAGTTTCCATCAAACTCATTCAAAGTCGTAATCATAGGACCAATCACAAAAAAGATTTAGCTTCCAAAGAGAATCCTTCAAGAATCACAGCTTCTTCATCATTTGCTTCAAATTCTTTAACGTCGTGGTAATCGAATTCCAATGCAATTCTTGCTCGATTTTTTGATTTCCGCCTTGATGTTTAGAGTTTTGAAGTTCGATACTTTTTTCTTTTTTTGAAATGGAAATTAGCCTCTTCATAAATTTGACACCTCTTTCTATCTTCTTCGTTGGATTTTTCATCTTTACTCATGACTACTTTCAAATCAACGTCTTCAAATTCTTCTTCTAGGTTCAATGTTCCTTTTGAGTTTTATGTCTTATGTGTTGCTTGCTCAATTTTACAATCTTGGTTGAGTTCTTGATTTTCTTGAGCAACTAAATGTAGTTCTTGAAGGTTTCTTGAAAAATCTTGAAGATTATGATTCCACCTTTCTTGAACTTTCCCCGAAAGAACCCAAATTCATCCATTCCCTTTCGGAAGCCCTCTTGATAGATTCTTTTATTTACATATTTTCGTATTGTTTAAAATGTTTTAACTCCAAATTGGTGGTGAGATGATTCATAGGTGTTTTTTTTATCATAATATCTTCTTCTTCAAGTCATATTCAAATTGTCATGATGCTCTACAAAGCCTTCATCTGAAGATTTTAAATCTTCCATCATATATTCCGGTAATTGACCTCCAAAATCTCTCCCCAAATGTTGGTTTTCATTAAGTCTAATGAGCTTATTAAAATGTTGGTTTTCTGATGGAGGATCTTGAACTCCTTGAGGTTCTTGAAATCTTGCCAGTTGGTTTCTTGAAAAACGAGTTGGATTAGATTGTAAGAGCCATTTTCGATATTTTCACCTTCTTATTCCATCCAAATTCTCATAGAAACATCTTTGGAATCACTAGAATCACTAGAATCACTAGAATCAAATTTTCAATGTCGATAAAGAAAGAGTTGTTTAAGCAAATCAGACATGGACAAAATTAGCATGTCGGAATTCTTCTTCTGAATCACTTGAGTCAGAATTCCAACATTATTTTTTGAAGTAAAATTGACCATTTTAAAGTTGCAAGACTCAATACTTCTACTTGGTGTTCTTTTTCTAAGCTTTTTGCGAAGTTTTCTATTCAAGATATCTTATTGAACTTGGGAGTTTTTATTTTTTCTGTTTGATCATTGAATTTTCTTGTGGGCTTTGGTGACTATGAACTTATTTGAAGTCAACAGTAATTCGTAAGCCCAAACCTACACAATGGATAAAATTTGTCACACATACAGTTTACAAAATAAGATTACATTGACAATATTGACCAAAAAACCGTACCTAGAATGCAAGTGCAAAGCCCTTTATACAGTAATATGTGATATGTTTGGAATTTGATGCTTTCTTAATATGGTGTGCCTCCTTACTGCGCAAAATAGTCTTCATATTATTTCATACTCGTTGAAAGAGGACTAACGGCCAGTCATAATGTCGGAAAACTTCTAGATCATCAATGATCCAAAGTGTGTTCATATCGAACTGGGTTTTCTTTGTCTTTACCCATCATAACTTTTTCAATGAATAGTGCTAATGTCACCTTCACAGCATCTTCATCATTGGTAAATCTGTGGCTTTCAAATGCAGTCTCAAAGTCTTTTCACGGTCTTTCCTTCTCATTTGGGCCCTTCGGTCCAAGCATGAGTTGTCATAGCCTTTCACCACTTGTATCCTTTTCTATTGTTTCTTTAGTCGGCCACAACCCAGTAATCAAATTAAAAATTATCCTGGGTGAATGTGACATTCTTACCTAGTATATTAAAGCTTATAACGTCTGGGTTCTCATCCTCGACCTCCCTTAACAGAAAATGGTGGAAACGTTTACCATTGGATACAAGGACCACATCTACGAGTGGACCAAGGCTAGTTTTCCTAAAGATGTCCATCTACTCTTTGGTCAACTTCTTCTTGATCAATGCATTCGTCTTGTGGACCATGCAGGAGACAGTAGTAGGGAAGTATCTCTCTGTTGGGATTGAATGCATCATCTTAGCAAATTGTAACAAACATGGAAATTAAACAAATAAGCGATCGTGTATAAACAGCTAGGCAATCGTGTATTAAAAGCTAAGCAATCGTGTATAAACAACTAGGCGGTCATGTATTAAAAGCTAAGCGGTCGTGTATAAACAATCGTGTATAATAAATAGCTAGGCGATCGTGTACTGAAAGCTAGATGATTATGTATTAAAAGCTAGGCAATCGTGTATTGAAAGCTAGACGATCGTGTAGGAACAACTAAACGATCGTGTAGGAACATGTAAGGGATCATGTATAAACCTAAGTGATCGTGTAGAAATCTAAGCGATCGTCTATTAAAACCTAATCAATCGTGTATATATAGAACTGAGCAACCGTTAACAAACCTAAGTGATCGTCTATTACCTAATTAATTGTGTACAGTAAACTCTACAATCTTGTATTAGAAGATAGGCGATTGTTTATACTGTACTAAACGATCTTGTATTAAGCAAAGGATATGCATTTCTAAAAGAAAGCGACGAAGAAAGCAACATACATGAACGATGTCAACGGTGTAGAAATGAACAGTGAAATCGGAAGGAAATGCTCGGAGAAGATGAGAGAAAGTTGGGGACGAGAGAATAAGAGAGAAAATGGAAACATAAGTGAAGGTGAATGATCGTTCACCTTTCTATAGTTTGCCACACGCCTTTTCAAATTGGGGGTAAAAATGGTATTTCACATCTATAAAAGGTCAATAACACTTAAGTTTTTAATAAGAGGTCAGTCACAACAATGTTTTTAGTTTTTTGGGTCATTTCGTACTATTTTCTAGCTTTTTACCTCTCCCATTAACGCATTAATGCGTAATTATTTCCTTTCTATTTCATTAATTAATATATGTTTCTCTATTGGCGTTCTTTCTACCTTTTCTTATTGAATTACGTTTTTATTTTCTATGGTTCCTCCCTCGCCTTCTATTTTTACTGATGCAAAAGGCTGCCAGTCTTTCCCAAACCAACCTGTAGAAAATAAAGCTTCTACTGTATTGCTCAGCCAACCACATTCCATAATGAGGAACGGATCCTTATACTTTGTAGTTTGGTTTGCATTGCTAATGGTGTTAGTGTTGTACACCTATTCTGCCATGTCATAGAGATAAGTGTAAAGTTAGTCAACTAAATATTAGATGGGAATGAACTCTTCATCTCGTAGCCGAAGCATTGGGTTACATTGATTTTGTTTAGAATTTAAACTACAATAAAGGGTCCGGCAGATGGATGACCCAAAAATGATGGAGAAAATGAAAGTTGCCTTACCTTTTAAATTTGAGGTTTTTTGACCATTTGCTGACGTCACATTTGAGTGCAATTACAAAATGGAACCTCATGCACGCAGATTGGCCTTTACTCTCGCTCTTCGCTCCTCGCTCCGCGCTCCTCGCTCTTTGCTATTCGCGTTCCTCACTCTCTCAACCCTTTTCTTTCTATCGATTTCCTCTCTTTCTCACACTCTTGCACTCTCACTCTCTCACACTCTCACTATCTAATATCACTGTCTAACTCTCTCTCAGCATAATTTTGCATCACAAACTGAAACGAGGGAGAATAAGAGGTTGACCAAAGTTACTCGCGTGGACTCACTGGAGAAGAAAAAGGAGAAAAAAAGGAGAGAAAAACAAAAGAAAGAACTTCATCGGAGGCAATTTCCACATTTTTCAATCCAAAAAGATGTTTAGCTCATAATGAAAAGTGAAGAACACAAAGCGCAAAGAATGTAATAAATCATCTATACTATTACTAAAAGGTGGCATGAGGGAGAATTTTTATCTTCCCATATTGCGCTTCAAGTTTTTTTTTAAAGTCTATTATACCTTCATATTTCTCACGGTTAGTTACCATTTATCACTGATTCTATTTAAAGAAATCGAACCATTTGATCTCGCAATGGAAGGAGGGAAGCTTTGTTTTCCCTTTAGAATAAAAACCATACAAAAAGTGTAACCATATGAGAATCATACTTTTGTAGAGATGTAGCCATAGAGAAAACCTTCTCCAATGGAAGTTATCCTCCACGAGGTCTTCCTTGCTGTGACCTTAATAAGGATCTGACTTGTAGGAGCTTTCCGGGAAGAATTGAAAGAATTGAGAAGAGGGAAAAATCAAATAACTTTTCTCTATATTTTTGGGACAAAGGTTTAGAGAGATTTATGTAGGATTTTTGTGAAGAATGAACCCCTCTCCTATTCTGCATTCTCTAATGTCCTTTATATAGGGACCTAATTAGGTTAATCCTAATAATAATTATAATTATTCATTATAATATCTCATATTAAAATGATTAAGATAATTAGGTTAATCCAAATGATAATTATAATTATTCATTTTAATATCTCATATTAGAATGATTTAGATAATTATATTAATACTAAATGCCAATTATAATCATACATTTTAATATCTCATATTAAAATGATTAATTAATGAATCATATTCTAATACATTAATTCTCTCATCTTATAATAATAAGAAAAATTATTTTAAATTATAAAAATGTTGAAAATATTTCCAAATAATAACAAAACAAATAGACAATGAAATTTTGCTATATTTAAATATTTTGGTTCATTTTACTATATTTAGAAATAGCTCTAATAATAATGTATCAATACATTAATGCTTATATAAATGGAAAATTATTATAAATAGAAAAAATATCAAACTATTTACAAATACAACAAAACTTTACTTTCTATTTATGATAGACAGCATTACTCATATAGACATCTATCGAGTTTTTTTATTTTTGAAAACATACCTAAATAAATTGTATCAAATACAATAAATATACTTTTTCTTAAATAAATTTGAACGTTTCAAATTTTTATTTCAATACATTTGATCCTTGTTGTTCCGTTATCAGCTTGGAAGGGGACTTTATGGACCTACTGACTCTAAGTTTCAATGATATTAGATTAATTAACTAAACTTTTTAATTAATTAATCTTCATTCATTAACTATAAGGTAAACCACTGTAGACCTATAATAGCACTTTTATGTACTGTAAGACAAGTTGTGTCAATGGATATAACTATTACAAGTAATTTGATCTTTTACGAGTTGTTCGTAAATACAGTTAGGCCAAAAGTACGTTTTACCCCTATAATTTCCTCGATCTCCTTAAGTATCTATGAATAATTTGTTTATCGTATGACCATAAACCAAGTCCCTCTTGGCCCAGTGAGAGGATCATACCCTTGTTAAAGTCTCGAAGTCAGCACTTAAAGGAATTACTCATCTACTTTCCCTACACGAGAATGAGTGAATTTCATCTTGTGAAATTACATTCCCAGCTCCCCATTTGGTTAAGTCCCCAAAATAGTAGACATATTAAGTTGGCAACTCAGGCCACTCTCACTCATATAAATCAAAGAATGAGCCCTCATAGGTTGGAGTTTATAACTCATTTAGGATTAAGATCGGGTCACATGTAATCATCCTGTGAAATATTAATTTTTTAAATTAACAATTTTACAAATTAAAATTAAATATTTTGTCGTCCAGTCTTTTACAAACTCTTTGTATAGGATACCCCTACGCACCTGTCTCCATATGAACGATTTGGATCAAACTATTTGTAACAATTACAAAATAGGTTGTATCCATTGTATCACCGGAATAAAACACCCAACTTTGTCCATATACTATAAACCATTTAGGTTATTACTTGAACATGATCCACTTGTATATTAGCCACATACTATCTCCCACTACGATGTTGAGTTGTGATTCTTATCTTTGAAATTCAACTTTCTCCCTTAGGATATTACAAGAACAATGGCTACTTGATATGTAATGCAATGGAAGGCTCAACCAAATGAAAGCAGCGGTGGGTAATCTCAGTAGATTAAGGGTCCATTTGGATTAACTTGGGAAAAAAATATTTCTTTAAAAAAAATCATTTTTATTTAAACTCTTTTGATAAAATTTGTTTAAAATACACTTTAAAATCTATTTCCAAAATTACATTTTTTTTTAAAATAAAACACTTGAAAATGTATTCCAAACACACCCTAAATATTTGAGTTGAACATTAATTGTTTTATGTTCGACAAAAATATTGTTGTTGTATTTCTTTAATTATTTTTTTTATTGTTAAAGTTAAAAACAAAACTAAACATAAAAAACTAAATAGGACAAAGAAAAAAAAAAAAAAAAAGGCTAACTCGTAGACACTGTCCATGAGTTTTATGTGGCATCTTATGTGGTAGACAATATTTGACCAAATTTAAATTGAAGGAAATCGTAAACCAAGTCCACGATTTCCTTATGAAACTCATAGACCCTGTACACAATTTTCTCATCTATTTTTGTCAATCATTTCCATCTAACCCTAAATGAGACATATTTTCCAAATATCATCTTATTTTTAGAAAGAATTTTCACACTGTCCTATTTTTTTTCATTAAAAAAAAAAACAATATTATTTATGAAATTACCCCTTACCCTATATGGGATAGAAAAGATTGAGCTCCATCTTGTGAGATTATGTCCTTCGCTCCTAATTTGATCAAGTCCCCAAAATGATATGTTTGTTTAACTATTAACAAAAGCCACTCACTCATACAAATTAAAGGATGGTCGTTCTTAAGTAGAGATTTATGACTCAATCAAGATTAAGATAAAGTCACATATGATTCTACGAATAAGAGAATATTTCGTAGTCCGATTTTATATAAGCTTATAGTATAGAAGCATACACTTTCAAATGAGAGAATAAAAAGATCAAATGGTAAAGATCCAAGTAGATAAGTAGCTCAACTGAAGAGGAAAGAGAAGTGAACATTTCTTTGAAAACATGAGTTACGCACACTTTCAGTTAATTAATTTTAAATAAATATGATGTGTATAGTGATAAAAAATTGATGAAAACTGATGTAATTATAATTATTTTGATTCCTTTAAATGAACAAATAGAAAATCAGCACAAATGACTAAACATGAGCATTGGTATAAAATCACTGGTAAATAATCAATTATTCTCGAGAAAATATAAAAGATTAAGTAGGACTAAATAGCATCAGACTACTAGTAGTTACTAAGCATACAAAAGATTTGAGCGGTTAGCAAAGTGCACTGTGAAGGATAAATAATCAATTATTCTCGAGTAAATATTTGAAAGTAAGTTGTTTCTGTAAATATTATGAGAAAATGACATTTTGACTTGCCAATCAATGCTTCAAAAAAGAAAAGACAACAAGTGCAACTGTAAGTGAATCAGATATGTTTATCAAATATAAGATCATGAAGGCTAGACATAGAATTACAAAGAAACATATCATGGTCCCCATATAAAACTACACCTTCACACAAAGTAACATTTGCGAAGAAACTCTGCCGATGGACGCCCCTGTTTGTGATAGAATAAAACTTGGCCAGCAACAATCTACAGGAGATTATCAAGTTGAGTTTGCAAAACATGTATGGGAGTCATATTGATTGCTTCAGAAGAGTACTCTGTCTTTAGCAGATTTTGTACTTGTAGATGAGCTTCGACAATGTTGACTCTGCAAGAATCCCGAGTAACATCTTAGCTGATTGCTCATTAAGAAAAAGAGATCAAGGGATGGAACTAATTCATGCATATCAAACACGTTATTAATTTTACAAGTCCAAAAATTACTGTGACAGGAGTAAGGAAAAAAAATCAAGAAAAGGGCTGAGACAGTTGCATAAAATGCATGGTGTTGAATCGCTTATAATACTTACCTGAGCCAACAATCTGAGTTCAGTTAGCTTGGATAGCACAGGCTAGTCAACAATCACATGCTTGTAAGGCATGGAACAAAGGGTCACGAACCCCACCAAGTATGACTTGATATTTCATACTTGAATTGAGTTTACTCTTTTAACTTTGGAAGTAAATACTGTTTCTTATCCCAAAAAGGGGGAAAAATGGTAGCAAAAGGTAGATTGTGCTCTTAAGCCAAGAGACTCTTACAACATTTGCAATTAGGTTCATGTACCACATAAGCTCAAAATATTTAATCGATCATCATATCTTGTGAAGTGTTCAAATTTCGAGCTAAGAAACTTGTAGTTTATCTCAAGTTGTGTTCAAGGTAATCTGCCATCTAACCCAAACCTTAGGATTGATTCTCAAGGGATTTGTAAGCTAAAGGTTCTTGATTCTAAGGGTTCTTATCTCAATATCCTATGGAGCTCATAACATTTCCCCATCCCATTGAAAACTGCAACTTTTACCTGGCTGCCTTAGCAGTCCATCTTTAGCTCTCCTCAAATAACTGTGCGCATCGAGTGCCAAAAATAATATATTTTTCGTCTTACTTCATCTCTTTAATAAGAATTAGATTTCTTAGATGGAAGAAAAATGTAAGGAAAAGAAATAAAATTCCAACAAATATAATACAATAATACAAAAGTATCAATTAACATCAAAGGAAATAACTCACACGGCCTAACATAGCTCTTCACATATGGTGGAATTTAGAAAAATTCATCTACGATTACACTAACCCAATACTCAAAAGGGAAATTGCAATGTGTGAAAATTTTAAAATAATATTTTGCATGTGTATCTTCCATATTTGTGATTTTGCAAACATGACAAAAACTTTAAATTTACATTTTTATTTTTCATTCCAAAATTACCCCTGAAAATTCCGCATGGTTAAATTTGGAAAGCTGCACCTCTAACGACAAGGCTATCATCGTCCATACCATCCTCTTTTTCAGTGTCCTCACCCATTCTCGGTTCGGCCGCCTTGGCCACCGATATCCAAAATTTAGCACTGAGAATTTCCGCATGTTCGTTTGATTTTTAAATTTACTTCCTATCGTTTAATTCCTTTTTTTTTTTTCCTTTTTTTCTATCTCCTTCAAATTCTTACTGAAGTACTATGTTGTTTGGTTTTTTACATTGATTTTGTTCTATTTTCATGTTGATTCTATTATTCTTTTTAATAAAATATAGTTGTATGATATACTTATACCTCTTATATTAGTAAACTGAAATACTTACATATAGTTATAAACTGATTTTAATATCATATCAATTAGACAACAATCAGATAGAAAATCAGTATCATTAGCAATCCGATAATAATTAGTATAATTAAGAATTAGCACCTAATAGTAATCAAATAGCAATCAGTATCACATAGTAATTAGACAACAATTAGATAACAATCATACATCAATCAAGTAGCAATCAATATCATTAACAATCAAATAACAATTAATATCAACTAAAAATCAGACAATAATGAAATAGCAAATCAATGTATATTCTTAGAAATCAATAAAAGAGCAATTAGATAGCAATCATTATCAAATAGCACTCAATATCATTAAAAATCAGTGTGTCTAATAGTAATCGAATACCAATTAGATAGCAATTGATATCATTAGTAATCAAATAAGAATCAATATCAAATACCAATCGCACAATAATCAAATAGCAAATCAGTATCCTTAGCAATCAATATAAGTAGCAATAAGATAATCGATATCAAATAGTAAGTAATCAAACAATCAATATTAGATAATAATCGGTATCATTGACAGTCAATAGATAGTAATCACTATCATTGACAGAACAATCAATGTCAAATAACAATCAGACAACAATCCGATAGAAAAACAATATCATTAGCAATCAGTATAAGATAACAATCATCATTGAATAGCAATCAGTAACAAATAGTAATCAATCAATATAAAATAGTAATCAGACAACAATATATGTCATTAGCAATCAACATCAAACAATAATTAGATAGCAGTCAAGAAATAATCAAACAACAATCAAATAACAATTGATATTATTGGCAATCAGTAACATATAGTAATTAGATAGCATTCAGATAGTAATCAGACAACAATAAGACAACAATCCCAAACTACTTAGTATCAAATATCAATCAAAAGTACCTAGTATCAAAAGACAATCAGATGACAATCATATATCAATCAAAAACAATCACACATTTTTTATTGTGAGGGACATTATGGTCATTCGAGTATTTCAATTGGGTTGGGCTTGTTAATTTTACCATTTCTGCAAACTTTAAATTGTTGGGTTATGGACTTAATTTTCATTTTTTATTTTGCCATCGATGCAAGTGGCCCTATTCTAAAGGGTCGTTGCCAGTACCTAGTGTCAAATTCAGACAAGCATTTAAACCTAAATATTGGATATTTCTAATCAAGTCTGTCTGCTCCATGGCCCGAGTACATCATGTAAATCAAAATTTCACAAATTATAATCAACTTACTTAATAGGATTGAAAAGAATCATCCTTGTGGTAGGGTTCTGCAGATAAAGCTTCATTTTTTCCATAACCATAGGCAGCTGTTGCTGAATAGCAGTATTAACCTGTTTGAGAAGAAAAAAAATGCGATCAGAGAGGCTAAACAGCAATAAATATTTCTTCGATTCATTCTAATTCTTCATAGCTAGAGGGCACTATCAATTAAACGTCATCCTGGGACAAAAAGAATAGATAGGAACAGATCATGTCATCTTTATTTCACACAATCAATCGGAGAGATTTGCTTTCTGGCAGCACCTTAAAGACTGCATGTAAGCCCTTAAACTTGTTCTTAGTCATGTTAAGTTTTCTACTCGGATTGGTGTTGTGGACAATTTTTCATATTTAGGGCCAAGGATGCGTGGAAAGAATTGCTAGGTGAGAAGCAAAGGAATTGTCTTTAGCCGCAAGTTGGAGCTTGCATCATGAGTGGAGGCGCTGAGGTTGCTAAGGATGAGCCGAGTGCGAAGAAGTATTTGACTAGGCAGCAAGGTATGGCAAAGCTGCAAGGTGATGGGCGTTCAAGGAAAGGTGTGCATGGAGGAAGCCTTAATAGTGGAGGCATTGCGAGGTATGGGCATGAGGCTAAGCTAAGAACCTCCAAGTGCATGTGTGCTATGCGTTGAGGAGTTAGACCAAGAGGTAGGTGTCCAAGGCTTCCCTAATTTTGATTATTATTATTGATTATTTAATTAAGAATAATTAGGTGACAAGCTAAGATTTAAGGTGGAGATTAGGAAGCAGGAGGTGACTATTGTTGGTGATGCATGAAGTTGGTAGTGTGTAGTATAAATAGAAGATCGGAAGAGAAAAATTGGTTTGCAAAATTTAATTGTCCTAAAGGAGAAATTCTTCGACCAAACTCTCTCAAAATCAGTCTAGTTGGAGTGTGAAGGCTGCCAAAGAGAAATTCTGTCGGCAAGAGTTTGAAATTTGAGGAGAAATAAAGGTTGTTCATGCTTTTGCGTGTTCTTGAGCAAGGGCTGAAGAATTGTTCATTCCGAGCCATAAAAGAAAGGACCCAGTGCTGAAGGACATTGAGAAAGCATTTGGGAAAACATGAATTATGAGGTCTTTAGGACCCATTTTGGCACACAAGGAGGCTTTGAACCGTGTGTCAAGATGCTAGCCCTTTTGGGGTATTTCTATGTACACATAGGAGAAAAGTGGTGACATTGATTGTATTGATATTACTCTACATCAGCTAAGGATTGTTTTCGGCCTTGAGTGTATTGAGCTTGCTGTACCTCAAATAAGGTTAAATGGGTACAATGTTTAATATTTAATGTTTAATATTTAATGTTTAATGATTTTAAAGCAAACCATGTTTTTATGAGTTTTACTAGATATGACTTTTTTACTAATCAATGGTTATGAATCAAGATGATTATGTTAATGAAATTCTTTTAGTAATATGTTTGTTGAGTTATTTAAAGTACTCTATCACTCATTGGACAACCTAGCTCACGATTTTCCTCTGTTTCTTATTTTCCAGGTAGCCAGCGAGTTCACAGTGCTTAGCTACCCAACCTCGTCTGCTTTTGCTGCAAGTTCCAGAGTGTTTAGTTTTCTTGTACGAAGTGTAACCTAAAGTTGTCATGTACACATAGTCTAAGTTTGGGAGAGGATTGTAAACTTGTAAATATGGGTGGTTGTAAATAGTTATGTGGTGCATTGTAACTGAATTTAGAAGTTATTCTGTTATATGTGGAATGTGAGATCTATGTTATTAGAAATGCATAAATTGTTTATTAGAATTAACAGGTGGTTTAAGAAAGGAAACAGGTTAGACAGTAAGTGTCGTAAAAGGGCCAATGTTTGCTCTCCTCACATTTTTTTTCAGGTTAGGAGGTAACTTGGGAAGAAGTGCGACCTGCACATAAATTTAACAGAAGAGACCTATTGTATATAATTTTGTAAGACATTCTTCCTTTAATACTACTGTTTCTTCCACATTCTTTCAGTTATAAAACATACCTTTTGAACTAATTCGGCCACTTTATCTGGAGTGGCAAAAGCCTGATCCTTTAGTGGTTTCTCGAAGACCGGTTCTAACTTTTGGCTCTGATTTCCTGAAGATAATGCCACTTTGACAGCAGTCACCTGAAAAGAACAAACTAACAAAATTAAAAGTCATAAATATAACTTTATGATCCCATAGGTAAATACAACATAAAGAAGAAAATAAACTCACTGGAACGCTTTTATTATTCCTTTGTAATTTGCGTGCACCAATTTTTGTTTCCTATCTCTTGTACTTTTTGAGCTTTGTCTTTTTCATTACATCAAATGAAAATTCATAAAAACAAATTACATCACTGAAAATTTATGTTTCCTTAAAAGAAAAATTACATCTCAAGCTATTATGCACAAGCAACATACATGTGTTTCTCAGCCCAAACCTTCTTAGTACGCTTTTGTAAGGTTAAGGTATCGCCTTAACCATATATTAACAGAATGAAAACAATAACATCCCTGGGGCAAACAAAATCCCCAACCTTGATGAAGCTAAGTATAGGAAAAGATAATTTCTCTTATTTATTGAGTGGTTGAGATAAGCTCAATATATGCAAGAAGATTATCAATCAATGTGTTGAAATTAAGCTATCAATCTAAACTTAAATGGAAAGAAAGACAATTACAATATACAAGGAAATAATTTGAATTAATTCTCTAATTTAGAGCTGCATAATTTAGCTTGATTTCCTACACTTAAGGTGCTAAGGCTCTCCCTCCTCTCTCTCTCTAGATTTTCCTCAGTACAAACTCTCCCTCACTACATGGTCCCTGCCCAGATAATTCCCAACCTCACTCAGCTATCACGCAAGAAACGAACTTGCCTCCCCTTCTTTTACCATCTTCACCCTCCACAGTGATACTAATGCATAATTGGTGGCCTAACAGATTTCTCAAAATTAATTACCAGGTCTCTAACCTCCAACTGTTTGGTTAAAATGTATCCTTACTATCAAATAGAAGATTCAAATAGTTAGGCAGAAGAAATCATTTTAGGATTTAGAAGGAAAATTAATAAGCAAGAGAATGAATGCCAGACATCTTTGCATCCTTTCTTTTCTAAAAGAGAATTATGGATGGGTAGGGCCAAAAAAAACCCCCTCTCCTTATTTAAACATTTTCCATATGGTACACGTACAACTATTTCTTACCCCATTATTATTCACACACAAAGGAACAAAAGAAGAAAGAAAAATGAAGTCATCTATAATAGCACAAATCCATATCAATCAGACACGGTCAACTATCCTAAAGCTTGAGAAGCATCCCCGGTTGGTATCTGTAACCGAATCCAGAGGTCCAGCCTAAACCAGCAGCTACACAAGTTTCAGCATTTGGAAAAAATGACAAACCTTAGTCACGAATGAGAGCATGGGATCCACAACCAGCTTAGTGACAGACATAATAAACTCTTCACAAGTCGCTTTCAAGTTCTTCTCCAGGTCCTGCACAGTAAATAAATTGAAAAATTCATTGCATGGGACATAAATTTAATTACCATAATATAACCATAGGTTAAACATTATTAATGCACCGTTAAAGAAAATTATATCTACCCTGCCCATTTTTTTCTTTCAATGCAATGGACATGGTAACATCTACAAGGTTGCTAGTAAGAAAGGACATTGCTAGCAAAACGAATGTTAATAATAAATATAAATTTTGTTAAGTTCCACATGTGAGATTTGATGGCTCGAAACAATTCCCATTTGGAAAGAAATAAATTACCTTCTTGGCATCAATTTGACTCTCCAAAACACGAGGGGATAACGTCCTTGCCAATGAAGTTGATTTAGTCCAGTCAAACAGAGAGGCTTGACCTCTAAGAATCCTTCTAAGATGCTCCTGAAAAAATTATAGTCAATTAATATTGTATACAATCAACAGATGACAATTTAAGTCAGCTAAAAAGTCATATATCAAAAGAAAATTAAGAATCCAATACATACTAAACAGCGAATTCACGCCAAAATATTTGTTCTGTTTGTTATTGGTTTGTTAGGTTTATAAGGTTTTGCTGATTGGGAGATGTTTATGTTAAATTACCAATTGACCCAACAACTTAAGCTAATAAGTGAAAGCAAATTTAATATCATATCACTAACGCTCCCCCCTACGCTTGAAATATGAAGGAGCAACAAGTGGAAATCAATTAAATTGGGAAGAACAACAATGCAGGGTGCTTGAACACACGACCTCCCTTGACCACCTACTCTATACCATGTTAAATCATCAATTGACCCAAAAGTTTAAGCTATGGGTGAAAGCAAAATTAATATTGTATCACTAACAATTTACATTATGTTTCATTTATTTTTCTCTATTTCTCTCCCCTCTTAAAGATTTCTATATCTTAGAGCATTAGTCTCTTTTCATTTTTTCAAAAAAAAAGATTTGTTTTCTTTTATAAAAAAAACAAAGAAAATAAGTATTTGACTTGTTGAACACTTTTGATAAGAACTGATGCTTTTCAAAATTCATTTTGAGTTGTTGCCAAACATTCGTATTTCTTCCAAAATGACTTATTTTTTAAATTAAACACTTGAAAAGAGATTCCAAACACACCCTGATATTGGTTTCCTCTAGTTGAGTTGTCTTCTCTACAAATTTTGAGTTCACAAGTGATGGAAGTATTAAAATATTCATATATGTAAATTTTATAACTTTTGGTGATTCAACCTAATAAGATCTTAGCCACACAAAAAAAAGCTATTTCTTCAATTAGTGAAGAACAAAAAAAGCAGACAGAGCGTTTTCTAAAAACAAGGATGAACGATTAAGTTTTTAACAAGGTGAAGAGTCATCAAACGTAGAGGAAAAGTTTGTCTCAAAGTTACCAACCAGAACATGAGAGAAATCGAGTTCCTTGTGAGTTGCCGAAAATTCTACATCAAAACTCGCAATCTGAAAAGCAAAATAAAGAAGTGAAAAATAAAATAAGTCAGGTCGAAGAAGAGGGTAGGCCTAGAACTAGAAGATACCTGCTCCCTTAGAATGAGGAAGTGCTTTATCAAGAAAAGTTGCCCATCCATAGGTGACGATCTTTTTGCAATAAGTTTACTTGCTTTCTGGAGTAGATAAAAGGAAGTACATCATGAAAAAAGCATAGAATTCGCTGGATAACTTGGGGGAAACCAGGGTAGAAATCATGGACACCATCAGTGAAATCAGATCATAACAAAAAAGGATCAAGTCTCTTCTATTATAAGATTTGAATGTTTAATTTGACCTTCGAAAAAAATTTATTGGTTGTCTTACTTGAATAGATGTAGAACAAACTTCCACAGCTTCCTGGAAAATATCAGAACAAACAGTAAATCAAACCCGCCAGAATACCGTAGGAAGTTAAGACTGATTACTTGAGTACCTGGGCTAAACCAGTGAATACAACTGGTTCTAGACAACGATACAACTTTGAAAGGTATGATAAAGTTTTCTCTAGAGGTGGATACCAAGCCTTAGGTGCACCTTGATTCATGCCAACCTACAATAGGATAAATCACAGTGGGGGGGAAATATGTTGAGGTGCATATATACAAATTAAACTGAACTTTGATTAAAAGGGCAAGAAAACCAATTTGAGGAGCCTTATAGCATTACCAAGTTTTTTTTCAATATCAAAGAATTTCATCAATTAAATTAATGATACTATTGAAAGATTTAATCGAAACAGATTACAAAATACTTCTCAAACTAGAAAGGAGATAATTTAAAGAGCCACAAAAACAGATGAATCAAGAATTTGTTGTGGACCATTTTCCTCGTCTTAGAGAATCCCAGAGTTCCATTCATTCTAGGTGGGTCCCACCACTAACCCAAACATTTTCTCTCTATCTTTTTCATCTCTCACTTTCTTCCCTACTTCAACAATTCTCCATACTTATAGGCTTGAAAATTTATAAAAGGCCCAACAAGTGGAAATAATATTCATTGAAGAGGAAATGGCATTAAGGAGGTTGCAACAAAAGATCTCTTGCTTTTGCTTTGATACCATGTTAAATCACCAATCAACACAAAAGTTTAAATTGATAGGTAGACAAAATGTTGAACTGAAATTTTTTTCTACAGAAACAGCGGCCTACATTGAAAAAAAGTGAAAGAATACAAGGACATACAAAAAAAACAAGCCCCACTAAAAAAAGGGCTTCCAACTTGGTAAGATATTGCCTAGAGTGTAATTACAAAAAGCCTTCGAAACTGAAGCCCAAAGAGAATGAAATCTCACCAAGACTAAACTTCACTAGGGTCCCTCTCCATACCCCTAAATACTCAATTGTTTCTCTCACCCCACAGATCCCACGACAAAGCACAGGCCTCCGCAAGCCAAAGAAAACACTGTGAGGACTCTTTGAATTCAATAAAGCTTCCTTGAGGAGCTTATAATGGAGGTATGCTGCGGATAAATGAGAAGTGAGAGACTTTATCATGAACACACCATTGGCTTTCAAAGACCAGCTTCTTTTATCACAGTCAGCCGAAATTCTCTTTCTTGAAATAAGCCTGAGCAAATTCTGAAATGCCTCATCCTTTAGAAGTCTTCTGGAGAAAATAGACCAAGATGAAGAGTAATGGTGAATGAAGAGTAATGGTCCCAATCGTCAGAAACTGACCCATTAGGATTAGTAGCTATTCTGAACAGTGAGGGGAAACAAGCTTGCAGGGAAGAATTGTCAATCCAAGGATCTGTCCAAAAGGCTTCATAGACTTACACCAGATTTTCCAGCCGTGTGCCAATTATACATGCTTCTTCTATGAATACTTTCTACAACTTGGCGCCAAAGAGAGTTTTCTTCATTTAGAAACAGCTATAGCCCCATTTGGCCAAGAGAGCCAGATTTTTTACTTTTAGATCCCCAAAACCAAGGCCTCCATACTCTAGTGGACGTTTGACCAGTTCCCATTTCACCAAATGATTCATCTTACTCCCTTTATTTCCTTCCCAAAAGAAATATTGAAAATTCTTTCCATGGCCGACGAAACCGTTCCTTGCATTAAAAAGGAAGACAAAAAGTAAGTAGGTAAGTTGGATAAAACCGACTTACATGAAGTAGTACTGCCTCCTCTAGAAAGGTAATATCTCAACCATTTGTCCAATTTCCTTTGGAGATTGTCAATAACTGACTGTCAAAATGAGATCTTCTATGGGTATCCACCAAGTGGGAGTCCAAGCTACATGATTGGAAGGTGTTCAGCCTTACAATTCAAACTTGAAACTACTGAGGACAGCTTGTCATCGTCCGCATTAATTCCACAAAGGGGAAGATGACCTCGCTAATGGGGCTTTTCTGCTATATTCTTTACCAAAAGGCAGAGGAACCAATGCTCATGATTTTTCTTGTGCCAAAAATCTCCATGGAAACCTAGGAAGACCCATGGAAAGCTAAGTTACTCTCTTCTCTCTCCTCATCCTCATTTGTCTCTTACCCCTCCGGTGATTCTCCAACTATTCTTTACTCTTCCCCGTTTTTACAATCCTTCCTAATAGCTTCTGGCCTCCAAGTCACAATTATGGAAATGGTAAGTTACTCAGCACATGGTATCAAAGCCTCTAGGGTTTATAGAATATTCGTTTGACAGCTACCCTCTCAAAAAATTAGGATTTGAGTTTAGGTACAAAGTTCGAGTGGCCGTTTGTTTACATCGCCCACCTCAGGAGGATCGTCGCCATTGTCCGCTGCCATCTGTCTTTGTCGTTCGTCTAAAAACGTCGCGCATGAGGCTCACGCACCGATGGAAGGAAACTGCTCCATCACCACGCATCAGTGTGTGGGAGCGCGTGGGAGCTCCATTTCGTGTTCCGTTGGTTGGGTTCATCTCAGGTACCCTTTTTTGATCAGTCTATGCGTTTGGTATTTTGGTTCCATTGAAAACTATTTAGCCGTGAAGATATTTGAAGAATACATCTTTGTTCCTAGGGTTTGTAGCTGTTTTGTTCAGTTTTGTGGCTATTTTGATCATTTGGACTGATTTTGCCCTATCTTTTTTATTCTAGTTCTTTGTTCCCATTCCATTTGTGAGATCTACGGTTTGTGTGCAAATTCACTATGAGTGCGAAGAAGAATTTGGTGGTATCTAATGTGATTCCCCTAGCCTATCTTGCATTATATATGGGGAATTATCTTATCTTGCATTGTTGGACTTCTATCTGGTCCTTGGATGTTTTTTTAATGGAGATGATGAAAATGCTAAGTAGGAGTCAACCTAGTTGAGATGTCCGGGTGCACTTGCTGATCCTAAGTTCTTTTGTGCTCTTGTTTCCCATATTGTAATTTGAGCATTAGTCTCAATTCATTAATTCAATAAAGAGACTCGTTTCCTTTTCAAAAAGTAAAAAACAATATAATATGTCATTCTTCTTAGTATGCATCATCGCATTAAAATTTTTTATATAATGAAAAATAATAAAGCATAAATTAGAATTTATGAAGTCTTGATTCTGTAGGTATTAAATCCAGCAGAGAGTAGAGGTCATCTGAAAACAGCATAAACACCAACAAGCATTCAACAAGAGAATGCAAGAAAAGGGGGTTCAATTTTAGGGCAAGAATATTTACAGAAGTATTTTCTGTCGTTTCCACTGCAGTTTTCTCAAGCTTTTCTGGATACTCCAAGTCTTCATCGGAAGGAAAATAATTTGCAATCTACAAAGAAAGTAATAAAAATTATTTTCCATTTTTAACTTCAAAAATATCGCGACTGCTGTAGTGTATATTTTAAAAAATAATAATAAATAAATAAATTACAAAAGGAAAGAGGACTACCCGCAATCACAAGAGTTAAAAGTGTATTAAAAAATGTTCAAAAGAAAATCCTTAATACTATAACATGTTAAACTAGTTATTACTAGGACCACTACTCATGCTGCATTAGTCGTGGAGTCGTAGCAGTGTTATGCTCTAGTTTTATGTTTATTTTATCTTTTCTATGAATAAAAAACAAACCTGCACAGTGGATACAAGCTTCAAAAAAGGGAAATAAACAACGCAATAAGAAAAAATACATAAGAAGTATGCCCTGTAAAGAGAGTAAATAAAAACTAAGATAACGAGACCCCATAAGAAATTATGTTAGCAACTTGAGCAATGCAGAGCACCCAAGGCAGCCAAGAGAGAACAAGACTTCAAGAATTATTCGAGAATAGCACTCCACTTCAGAACTTCAAGATAAAAAAAGATCCCTCCAACAAGCAAACTTCATAAATGTTGCAAAAGGAAGGGCAAAGAGAAGGATTTTGAACAAAGGGCCCGACTGTGGGGTTTGTGCTATTATGTGAAATCTTTAGAGAGAAAGGAACAACCGAATATTTAGAGGGTTGAATAAGGAGCCCAGTGATGTTTGGGCCCTTATTAGCTTCCATATTTCCCTTTGGGCTTCAACATCTAAATGTCTAAAAAACCAAAACTTAAGGAGGTGTCAACCTAGTTGAAATGTCTAAGTACACTCGTTGATCCTCACTTTCTCATCTGTTGTTATATCAATGAAAGAGACTCATTTCCTTTTCAACAATGGTATTATTTTAATAATATAATTTCATTAGATTATTAATTATTAATCTAGAACAATAATTGATTGTACATTTTGGCAAATGAGTTCATCATTATAAATATAAAATATAATAAATTAGTACAAGCATACAATATTTCCTAACAATTTCAATTTAATTCGTAATTTTTATAAAGTTATTTAATAGTTCTTTGAAATAATAATAGAATTAATCATGGTAAGTATAAAAACATACATAAATAATCATTTTAAATCTTAGGCAAACAATTTATTTCACACTTTTTTATTTAATTTTTTCAAAAGTTGTGTGAGAATTTCCCTATTAAAAAAAGATTCCTCTACATGATAATAAAAAGAATTTTAAGTTTGAAGATCATAATTTTGAAATATGTGTATTCATCACGAACTATAACTAATAATGAATTTTTTTTCAAACGAAAACTAATAATGAAATTTAAATTATAAAAATAAAAGAATAAGATACACAGAAACTAATAATTTAAATTCATTCATGAAATTCAAAGAGAAAAAAAAGGTGAAAATTTCAAATATAAACAATAGAGTAGAAGAAATAATTAAAATAGTATACAAAGTGTTTAGTTTCGTTTAAGAGAGAAAAGAAAAAAAAAAAAGAAAAAAGTTTAGTTTCTCGAGTGGATACTTTCCTTCCATAGGAAATGCATTTCTTTTAGAAAATAGGAAAACATTCATTCGTTTTAGGAAGATTATTATAAATAGAAAAAATATCGAACTATTTACAAATATAGAAAAATTTCACTGTCTATTAGTGACAGATGCAATAAAAGTCTATTGCGATCTATCATTAATAGATAATGAAATTTTTCTATATTTGTAAATAGTTTGACTCATTTTGCTATATTTGAAAACAATCATTCTTTTTAACTAATTTAACTTCAACTTTTCTTCAATATAATGATTATTTTCTTAAAAAGAAAAAAAGAAAAGAAAAAGGGCTCTTTCCGAATATAGCAAAAGGAACCAAAATATTTACAAGTATAGCAAAATTTCACTGTCTATCTACAATAGACCGCGATAGATCGCGATAGACTACTATCTGTGTATTTTGTTAGACCCCCGATCATCCACACATATCATAAGAGAGGTAAAAGAGGAAATAACCAGGAGGTGGTGGCTAGAAGTTCGTTAGGGGAGGGGGGGGGGGGGACCAGTGGGACCAACCGCTGAGAGGTCTATGAAGGGTTTTGGAGGAGCATTTGGAGGTATGGAATTTGTGGAAAAGCTTAAGGAAGCTTAGGAGAAGGAGGCGCTCTCGAACCAGTCCTTATCTTCTTGATATTTTGTTTGTTGTTTTCTTTCTTCTTGTTCTTGTTTCTTGATACTCATATTGTGGAACTTCTAAGGAATTTCTTGTAGATGAGCTCCTTGTTTGTGAATAAATAGTAGACTGTTGGTTGGTATATTGGTTCTTTGTTTGTCTTGTTAGATATTTGGGTGTGCAAGAAAGAGGTATCTAACAAATTGGTGTCAAAGCCGTTCTCCATCCTGGGGAGAACGAGAAGTATGACGATGAAGGAGACAGAGGAAAACTTGGAAACGCATGATCGAGATATTTCTGGGTTAAAGGAAGGACTCGTGTTGACGAAAGGTTCGTAGAGGAAAGGAAAGGCTACTGAAGTTAACGAAGGGGAATCGTCCCGAGCGAGAGAGGGAGGAGACAAAAGCAAATATGAGAGAATAGAGATGTCGATATTCAAGGGAGATCATCCAGATTCCTGGATTTATCGTCCAGAACATTATTTTGAAGTTCATGAGCTGACGAAAGAGGAGAAAATTAAGGTGGCTATCATTAGCTTCAACCATGACATTGTGGACTGGTATCGCTGGAGTCATAATCGGAGCTCGATTAAATCATGGGATGAATTGAAGAACCAAATGTTTGCTCGATTTCGAAGCTCTCGGGAAGGAAGTCTGACGAGACGATTCTTGGCAATTAAGCAGGAAGGAAGTTACGTCGAGTACCAGAAGCAATTTGAGCGTATTTGGCACCTATACCAGAAATGTCTAAATCAATGTTAAAAGGGACATTTATCAACGGTCTGGACCCGAAACTGAAGGCGAAAGTGGAGAGCCGAAATCTGATGGGGCTAGAGGCGGCGATGAGAGAAGCTTAGGCCATTGATGACGAGATGCAAGCGCTAATGGAGATTGAGGGTGTCGTTGGACAGAAGTAGCCAAAAGCGGAAGGGAAGGCCTATGGATCGGACAAAATGGGCCAAGGAAATTACTACCGGCCCAATAACACAAAAGTCCAATTACCTGAGAAAGTTAGAGCTCTGAGGAGAGAAGGTTCGACCCGACAACTTTCAGATGCAGAAATTTGAGAGAAGCGTTATAAAGGGTTATGTTTTAAATGTGGTGAGAAGTATTCGCCTGACCACCGTTGTACATCCTGTGAGAAGAGAGAGCTTCGGCTCTTTATCGCTGGCGAGGGTCAAGTGATCGAAGAGATTACAGAAACTGACAGAGAAGAAGAAATCGAAGAAGCGGCGGATAAGGTGGAATTAACTCTCCGGTCGGTCTTCGGGTTCTCGACTCCTGGCACCATGAAACTGAAAGGAAAAATCGGAGATCGTGAGGTTATTGTGTTGATAGATTGTGGGGCCACTCACAATTTCATACACCAGCAACTGGTGGACGAGCTAAAGATACCAGTGACGAACATGTTTGTCATGGGATTGTTATCGGTAACGGAACAACGTTATAGGGAAAAGGGGTTTGTAAAGAGGTTATCATTGAACTACCAGGGGTCACTGTGCTCGAAAACTTTTTACCCTTGGATTTGGGTCGCTCAGATATTATATTGGGTATGTCTTGGTTGTACACCATGAGATACATGGGAGTGGATTGGTCAAATCTCACAATGACCTTTACAAGAGGAGATTTGAAGGTGATACTGAAGGGTGATGCGTCCTTGACAAAGGCCGAAGTATCTATGAAGATGATGATCAATCATTGGGAGGAGGAAGATGAAGACTTCTTAGTGGAGTTCCAGAACGTAATGGTTGAATCGGAAAGGAAGGAAAAAATTGACCCATTGAAGTTACAGGAGGAACAAGCTCATCCAGTAATCGAAAGGTTAGTGCAGGAATACGAACGCATTTTTCAAACACCGACTCAGTTGCCACCCTAGAAAGGAATCGATCATCAAATTGTTATGAAGGAGGGTTAGAAACCGATCAATGTGAGGCCATATAGTTATGGCCACAACTAGAAGGATGAGATTGAGAGATTAATCAAGGAAATGATGACAGGGGGATTCATACGATCAAGTCGAAGCCCTTTTTTGAGTCCAGCTCTGTTAGTGAGGAAAAAGGACGGAAGATCGCGCTTCTGCATTGAATATAGAAAAGTGAACCAAGCGACTATAGCAGACAAATTCCCAATTCCCGTTATTGAAGAGTTATTGGATGAACTAAATGGCTTGACATATTTTTCCAAACTAGATCTCGGTCAGGATATCATCAGATAAGAATGAAGGAAGAGGATGTACCAAAAACCGCTTGTCGGACACATGAAGGACATTACGAATTTGTGGTGATGCCTTTCGGTCTTACGAACGCACCGGCCACCTTCCAATCCTTGATGAATCAAGTTTTTCGTCCATTTTTTAGGTGTTTCATTTTGGTTTTCTTTGAAGACATTCTTGTTTACGGTCCTAATTTAGACTCTCATGAGAAACATTTGAATATAATGTTCAATGTATTAAGTGACCATCAGCTCTATGCCAATAAGATGAAGTGTGTCTTTGGACAGTCTCGGATACACTATCTAGGGCATTGGGTTTCCACAGCCGAGGTACAAACGAATGGAAGTACAATTCAAATGATGGTGGAATGGTCGATTCCTAGGAATATATCTAAGTTGCGAGGTTTTTTGGGGCTGACGGAATACTACCGGAGGTTTGTCAGGGATTATGGGGTCCTTGCAGCCCCATTCACACAATTGCTGCAAAAGAACGCCTTTATATGGAATGAGACCGCTACTGAAGTTTTCGATATATTGAAAAGAGCCATGGTTTCTATTTCGGTATTAGCTCTACCAGACTTTTCCAAGACATTTGTAATTGAAACAGATGCTTCCATATTTGGGTTGGGGGCAATTCTAATGCAAGAAGACCGACCGATTGCCTATTGTAGCCAGAAACTATCCAAACGTGTTCGAGCTAAATCCATCTATGAAAAGGAATTAATCGCAGTGGTGGAGACATTTTCCATCAGTACAAAGGTGGAGACATTATCTATTGGGGTAGAAGTTTGTGGTTATTTCCAATCAAAAGGCCCTCAAGATTTTATTGGAGCAAAGGGAAGTCCAGCTACAATTTCAGAAATGGCTAGTGAAGCTGTTGGGGTATGACTTTGAGATCCTTTATCAACCTGGACTAACTAATGAAGCAGCCGACGCTTTATCAAGAATTGCGCCAGAAGTGGAACTAAGAATACTATCAGCACCCGCTTTGTTAGATAGTGAGATGGTCCGAGAGGAAGTGGAACAAGACACTGAGCTACAAATGATCATTGACAAATTAAAAGAGGATCCCAATGGGGTGCCCAAGTTTTCTTGTGATCATGGTTGACTACTTTATAAGAAAAGGTTAGTTATTTCCTCCTCTTCTCAGTTGATTCCCTCCCTACTGCAAATGTATCATGACTCCGTGATGGGGGCCCATTCGGGATACATTAGAACTTATAAATGGTTGAGCAGTGAGCTTTATTGGGAAGGGATGAAGAAAAGAGTCCAGGATTACATGGCGCAATGTCTAACATGTCAGAAGAATAAGACAGAATCGGTATCTCCAGTTCGGGTCCTTCAACCTTTACCGATACCTGGGAGGATTTGGGATGATATATCCATGGATTTCATCGAGGGTCTACCAATGTCAAGGGGTTTCGATTCGATTATGGTGGTGGTAGATCGGTTAAGCAAATACAGTCATTTCATAACCTTGACTCACCCTTTCTCAGCAAAGCAAGTGGGGCGAGTGTTTATCAAAGAGGTGGTTAGCCTTCATGGATTTGCCAAGTCAATAGTATCAAATAGAGATCGGATATTTTTTAGTAACTTTTGGGTTGAGTTGTTCACACAACAGGGCACTATTCTGAAACGGAGCACCGCTTTCCTCTCGCAGACCTATGGACAAACGAAGAGAGTAAACTATTGCGTAGAGACCTACTTACGGTGCTTTTCCAATGAGAAACCCCTAAGTTAGAGTGAGTGGATGTCGTGGGCGAAATATTGGTATAACACGACTTTTCATGGGGTGATAAAGAGAATGCCATTCCTCATTGTTTATGGCCGAGCCCCCCCCCCCAATTTTCGCGTAGGACGAGAACATCCAAAGATACGTTAGACCAACAGTTAATCGAGAGAGACAGGGTGTTCTTGGCTTCAAAGGAGCCATTGGTGAAAGCTCAAGAACGAATGAAACAGTATGTTGACATGAGCAAACGGGAAGTAAATTTTGAGGTGGGAGGTTTTTGAAGTTACAACCTAACCGCCCGCGTTCATTAGCACAGAGGAGGAATGAAAAATTTGCTCCTAAATATTATGGGCCTTATTCAACCATGGAAAAAATCGGGGCAGTCGCATATCGTCTAGCTTTACCCTCATCAGTAACCATCCATAATGTGTTCCATGTATCCCAGCTAAAGAAGAAAGTAGGAGAGTTCTGAAAATGGTTCAGCCCACACCGCCAGAGTTAACTAACGATTTCGAAATGACTGTCCAACCGGAAATGGTTATGGGAAGATGGTGAAATTCAGAGAAGGGAAAAGAAGAGATTCTGATCAAATGGAAAAACCAACTAGACATCGAACCTTCATGGCTGGAGATGGACATTTTTAAAGCACAATTTCCTGATTTTCACAAGGTGAGTTTTGCGGAAGGGGTATTGTTAGACCCCCGATCATCCACCACATATCATAAGAGAGGTAAAAGAGGAAATAACCAGGAGGTGGTGGCTGCAAATTCGGTTAGAGGGGGGGACCAATGGGACCAACAGCTGAGAGGTTTATGAAGGGTTTTAGGGGAGCATTTGGAGGTATGGAATTTGTGGAAAAGCTGAAGGAAGCTTAGGAGAGGGAGGTGCTCTCAAATCAGTCCTTATCTTCTTGATATTTCGTTTGCTGTTTTCTTTCTTCTTGTTCTTGTTTCCTGATACCCATATTGTGGAACTTCTGAGGACTTTCTTGTAGATGAGTTCTCTGTTTATGAATAAATAGTAGACTTTTGGTTGGTATCTTGGTTCTTTGTTTGTCTTGTTAGATATTTGGGTGAGCAGGGAAGAGGTATCTAATATATTTTCAGCAGTTTTGTCATTTAAGATAGTTTCCCAAAGAAAGAACTCATATTTTATATGGCTATTACTTAAATATAGCAACGGAACCTTTTTTTTTAGAAAAAACTTAAATTTACTATAAATTAAAACTACAAAATTCAAAGTGTAAGGCACATGATTTTTACTAGTATAATGAAAAAGGTTGAAGAGTGTCCGAAGTAGTCTCAACAATGGGGAACACAGAGTGAAGTTTTGTTTGGTTATTAAGGTTAGACTTTTCACCTTCCGATGGTAAAAGAAAATCGGCTGACCCTTCGTTTTCCAAAGAAATTGAACCATCCAAATCTGAAATAATCACTTTAGATGCTTTGTCCTCTTCAAGAGAAACAAATGATTGCTCAAATTGATTGCCATGAAAATCAGCAACGATTCCCCAAGAGATGCCTTTGAAACCATCGAAACTGACGCTTCCCCTTCCACCAAATTTGAATGCTCTGCCTTTTCCTCTTCCAACACATTCCAAAAAAGCTTCTTTCTCCTTTAATGCCTCGGTTGAGAACTCAATAAATGGCATCAATTCCAGCACATGATTCATTCCTTGGAAGCAATGGTTGGTTAACCCGAGGAGAAAGAGTCTTCTCAAAGGTCAAAGCATTAACATCCTCATTATTGCAATTGAAAGAAAGGTCCACATGTGAACCTTTGAGATTAATGATGTCTTCATGCACCGATGAGACTCTTGAAGTTTCACCTAGGAACCATGGCTTTGAACTTCCAAAGGCACCCCATTATTGTAAGAGAAACTGCTGGATAACTCATTAATTTTTGGAGAGAGGTTCTATTAAATGCCCATCATAAATTGTTTGTTGGACTTCCAAAGGACCTTTCATATTTTGAAATGTCAGATGTATTATGTTGAATCTTCCATAACTTCGGGAGAGAGAAACCCATTTTCCTTTAAAACTGAAACCTCCTTCACTCCAATAGAATTAATGCGGTCTATTTGCAACATTCTACTTTCTGTTGTCTTTGGTGGTAAAGGAAAAATACTTACTACCATGGAGCAAATTCATCATATCTCAAAATTTGTTAGCAATCAATAACGTTTGTGTTTCCTTGGCACAAACAAGCAACTATCCTCATGCCTTCTCTACTCATAATTCTTCTCCCTAGATTATCTATTCTAGAGCCTCTAATTGTATCACTAGTTCTTATTTCTTTGACTCATATTCTCCATATTGCAATGAAAAATAGAATTAGGCGATAGATTTTCATCGGTTTTAAATTCAAATTCATAAGCAATTTATTTCTCCTTAATCCAAAATTTATGCTTCATGGGCCAAAAAGTTACATGGCCCAAGTAATACAACAGTCTGAATGGAGATATGCTTGGTTGATATAACATTGTTTAAAACTTTGGAACTAAGATGAAGCACGGTTTGTCAATTAGTTTCAGTGTTTTTTTTTTTTTCCTTTTTAAGTTCAATAACATATAGGAGAATGAATCTAAACCTCTCTTACCTTTTGGTCAAGGGTATAATTTCTTTACCAGTCGAGTTATGCTCATGTTGGCCATTTTAGTCACATTATTAATAATAGGGAATAATCAGGATCATTTGAAAATATTTAGTTTAGTAAGAGAGTATAACATAGCGAAGGACAGGTGCAAATACTAGAATTAAAATTACCTCATCACGAATGTGTGTTCGAGCACGAAATGTTAGTCGTTCATGAACATCAGCTAGAATCCTTTGAAGTGTGGGACGTAATCCAACCAACGACTCCCCCTGTTGAATGAGTTGTTCTCCCAAAACTTCAACTTTAAGAATATCGACTAGTTCACACAGAAAGTCCAAACTTGTTTCATGAACAAGTCTAGGACGCAATGTATCATACAAGTAAGTAGACCTGCCCAAAAAGTTCTAGACACTTAATATGTTTGTGCAACATAGGAAAAGGTAAACTAGATCCAGATCATGCGAAAAGCTAAAAAGTGAGGAATTGATAATAGGAAATCAAGAATAAGGATTATAGCAATTTGGACATAAGTTTCCCAAAGCGTTAAAAACAGAGAAAGTCCGAAAAAAGATTTCAATCAAGAAAACAAGTTTTGCTATGGTATCCTGAGAGGCCCAAGGCCACTATGATGCCTTTTGGTGATTCCATTTGGGTTCTTGAGTCTTCAAAGACTTTAAGTGTTGAAGTAAAAAATTGTTTTATTGCAGCCTATCCTCCGTTCGATACTCAAAAAAAGAAATATAACTTCCTTGTTTCCTTCCAACCCCCGAGTCAGATACATTGAACCCAATTCTTTTTTTTTTTTTTTTTTTTTTTTT